>SMLS01064385.1:0-20435 GCA_004785975.1 Popillia japonica
TATACCGATTGTCTGCATCAAGAAGATGTGCATCATAATTGGCTTGAATTTCATTTCGATCATCTTGGGAGGAAGCTTCTTTAAGTTTAATGATATACAGGGTTCTGCAACTAAACTCCGGTCTTTGATTGCTCATTTGATATTCAAGTGAAACGTTTTTCTGAAATACACGATGAAACTAGACGTTATGTATGTCTATTTTGCATTATACAGGATGTTCGAAAAACAATCGGCATAATCTCATATATTTTTTTAAATATAATTTTTTTTGCATTTTTAGAAGGCACTGACTATTGACTATACGTGTGTACCCCTATTATTTTTTTATTTCATGCGCTTGTTTAGTGGAAATTAATATTTTTGTTAAAAAAATGAATATTTACATACCGCCATTAAAAAAATTAGTAGGTACTGTCACAAATGTGATGTTTGCGATGAAATATTTGGGAATTCTTTTATCAAGGTATAGAAGATACTTCAGGCAAAATTTCAAGCCGTAGTGATATACAGGGTGTTCAGAATTCATGATCCAATTTCAGAAACTGTGACTAACTTTTTTACATTTTTTTTAATTGGAAACCCTGTATATTTCTGCATAAGCGGGTGCGGCTCCTAATTGTGAACCATTTTTGATAATATGCTCCTATGACTATCTGTAGTCGTTATGGATAAAAACGCAAAATTTGAAAGTTCTCTTAATAATAAATTAAATTCTGTATTAAAAATTTCCTAATTACCTAACGATTCCTCATAAAAAAGTACGTCTGTGAAATGTAAAGATATATTTTTTTGTTGACTTTTTTCGAGAATAATATGACTCAATACAGGAAAATTTTTGAATATGTTCTCTGCGATATCTAGTTCCATGACCAATCTTGTTACTTGGTCGTGTTTTCCCCTTTGATCAGTAGAAACGATTCTGTTAGGTTGTTTTTTTTTTAAATCGCGCAAATCGTAGGTATATGTAGTCGTAGAAAGGCGAAGAACTGTAATTTTGACAATTGATGTTTTAATGTTCTTGTTCCATTGGACATTTAAATTGTGTCATCATCACAGTTAAAGTTTATTAAAAATTATGGCATTCTATAACGAAGAACTTATAGACATGGTACCACGGCAAGATTCTATATGTATGCTTGTACCTCGTCTCTATGTAGACAGGATTCCAGATTACACGTGGATATTTATATTTTATGTGTCGTGCAAAGCCGAGGTTCCAAAATTTAAAAGGGAACTCAGAGCTAATGGAAACTTACCCCAGCGTCTTCCAAGTAGAGGTCAATGCTATTGGAAGTTGTGCTCAGCCGAATCTTGACAGGAACTAAAAAAACAAAGTATTGCAATTTTCTCCATAATGGCGCTGACTTCTAACATCATCAGATTGAAATTAGCCTGGGAATCCTTAGGAAAACTAAACAACTGTCTAAAAAAAGCTGTCACGGACGAGGGAGAAATACCCTCCTTGAAACCATGACGCCCATTACAGTTTATTAAAACTCTTAGACTGAATGGGGAGCTATAGCTGCGGGCAAATTCCAGCAATTCATAGCTCCTCAACCTAGTGAACAAGGGAAAATGGTAATATTCCACCGATGCTTGGGCAACATGCAACAACACATTGTCAATCTCTAGGTGAAGGTCGTCAAAGTGCAGCCTAGCATAAGCATCAGGATACTTGCAGAGCAACAATACGCATTATTGGGCAATGGAGAATCATCATGTTACTCGTTGAACACATTTTTCAACAAAGATTTTATAGTTGTAAACAGAGTACTTACACCCTTTTATACAACAAAATTGATTGAATTTTGGCGAAAATTCGCTGGGTGTGTTCAAAGATGTTGCTCCTGATGTTAGACAAACTATATGGCTGCTTCAAGATAGTGCTCCATCACATTTTTCCTGAGAAATTCCCTAAATATGGATAGGTCAAAGTGGTCCAATAGCCTGGCCACCAAGATTTTGGGGGAAATCTAAAAAAATATTTATACAATTTTTTCATATACTTACTAATCATTGTACGTCATGAGGAATAAATCCCCCAGTTGATGTGTATAGTTCGAAAATTGCCATATATGGACATTTACGATACATAATTTTAGGAATCCGAAAAACCTATTTATCAACAGGTGTGGAAATATATGACTAATAATCCTGATCTCATGGTTAAAGACAATATGATCGGCGTTGACCGCGTTCTAAACGAGAATTATGCGTTTCTTATGGAATCAACTTCTATTGAATATGCGACTGAAAAATATTGCACATTAGCTAAAATTGGCGACCTGTTAGACGAAAAAGGTTATGGTATTGCTATGAGAAAGGGTAAGTAATCTTAATTATACTATATAGCTCTTTCTTCTTCTTCTTTAGTAACAATAGATCTTTCATCCTTATTTAGGATCACCGTATCGCCAACGATTTAACACCGCCCTTTTGAAATTACAAGAAACCGGCATGTTAACCACATTAAGAATGAGATGGTGGAAGGAGAAATTAATTAGAGCTCCTTGCGAAGTAAGTTGCGGATATAATTTTCTCTAACATTGTAAAAATGTATATTTGGTAGGAACAAGCTCCTGCAGCTGCAGCCACTGCCTTGGATTTACAAAACGTTGGCGGTGTATTTCTCGTATTAGGTCTGGGTACTTTCTGCGGTATGCTTATGGCTTTCTTAGAATTGAGTATGGATATTTTGCGCTATATAAAACCTCAGAACGCTAAATATAAACAACAGATGAGGGAAGAAATGAAATTCTTTTTGGAATTTAAGAAAAATGTTAAACCTACCAGGAAAGCCGGCCAAGAGAATCAAGATGGTGGCGAATTTCCGTTCAATATTAATTATATGGAGAATTACATCAATGAAAACAATCAGAATGAATAAGTTTAGATATAACACGAAATAGATAGTAGTGCACAACAAAACAATAATTGTTAAGGAAAATGTATAAATATTTTAGAAATAAATTTCAAATTCTTATCATTAGTTTTTATATCTCAGCAATTTGTCAAAACACCAACAACTCGTATGACAAGTTTCTGAAAAATAATTTCACCGCCCTTGTATTGTCCTATTTTCATTTCGATCTGCTGGTTGGGTTGTCTAATCGTTCAGGATTGTTTATTGCATAGTATTGCTATTTACCTATTCAATAGGTATTTCCCGTTTAGAACGGAAGAAAAAATATGAAAATAGATCTTTTTACTTGGACTTTTAACAATATATATAACTTTCAAAAGTTCTGGTGACGCATTTTATCTCTGTCTGATCTGTTCTAATGAAGAAAACACAAAAATTATGTGAAAACATAATCATAAATGTGTTCATTATTGGCAAATGATAAATGATGCACCTAATGTATGTAGATGGACATATCCTGCTTATACCCTCATGTTACGGAGTATAGTTTAAAAGAGTTTCTTGCAGGAGGTATGGATAATATTTCCAATTGTTGAAGGTGCTGAATGCGTTAATTTTTTTCATTTTTGCAAATTCACTGAGAGCGTTTGCTGTTGACACCTGTCAAACAAATGTTAAAGTACGGCAACGTAGCGTCTTCAAATTTCACATATAAAGGCGCACGCTTTAGCAACATTTTTGGCACTGCGCTTTCAGCTCAGATTGGCTATAAAGTGGACGCCAAATAATTACGCATTTGGCACTTTTGCATTATCACTACAATAAAAGGTGGTTAAATCCAAGTTTTGTAACGGAACCAAGCGAGCGATAAATGTCAAAACTTGAATGACATCGTCAGATTGTTTGGTATTTTGTTTCCCTTTTTTCTTTAAAACCTTAAATAAAGAAATACTGTATAACAGTTTCTTTCACCAACTGGTAACTATTTCGTTTGAAACAACGTATTTAATTGACTAGGTGAGGGGACAGTGAGGTATTGAAGCGCCGTGCTAAGATCATTATGTACAGAAAGCTAACCTAATTGACCTACATATGCTGGGCTAAACGATCTACGCAAGATAACAATTCAAATGTCTTTACCTTGTTTGTTTTAGTTTGTTACAAGAAGCGTCATCTGTATGTCAGATCATACAGCTGACATCATTTTGTGGCACGTGGCACATTTGGGTACATATATGTAATATTGTTGATTGAATAGGCGATTTTGAGATGCTTCTATGTATTACATTTTACACAGATTTAGGTTAGAATATACATATTCTACCATTTTGACAGATTTAAGTTGAAATAATATACATCTGTTTAACATTTTGACAGATTTAGGTTAGAATATATCCATGTATCTGATACATACAGCCGGTGACACATTTATTAGGCATCCCCAGGATTTCTCAGTATTACGATAATCAGACCATAGCGGTCTTTACCTGGTAGTTGCTAGAACTGTAAATGGTATTTAAATAAGGGTCATTAGAGAAATTTCTCAAATAAATACCTCTTTGGAGGGGATTTCTTAAAATATTCGTATTGTAGAATAAGTAATCATTCGTGCAGTGATCTGTGTTTTTTAAGCATTCAAGTTCATATCCGTAAATTGTGCATTATTTTAGCGTTAGGTTCTATTTTTGAGTTTGTTGTATATGTGTGTGTAATAACATGCCGAAAACGAGCGAACTTAGTACGTTTGAACGTGCACAAATTATAACAATGCATTCAACAGGATTTTCGCAAGTAGTATATTGGGTTAGAGATTAGGGGGCAAACATTCACAACACATCAATTTTTCTCGATGAAGAACCATGAAGCAATAACAGATCATTAAGTACAGCATTAAATCAAAATTTTTTCTACAATGAGAATCAAAATGATTGATTGAGTTGGCAGCCCTTTTGGACCACATTTTAAGTTTTGTAATTGGTAATATTCAGTTCGGAACTGTCAGCTAATATCATTCGTATTGAAATCGAATGATTCAGTAGCGTAGTATATATTTTTTTCGTGTGATTATTAGATTATTTTACTAACTGCTTCTTTTATTGTGTACTGAGATATTGGACAGCAATGTTGATAGCATCATGTCACGATTAGTAATAGCTGTCAAAGCAAATATCCTCCTCGATATTACAACATACGTAAACGAACCCCGCCACTGTATATCTTATGAAATTACTCGTGAAATGGCAACTTTATAACAAAAATCAGGTTAATCTACTCAATCAATCATTTTGGGTCTCACTGTAGAAGCTACACAAGGGGTGCTAAAAATGTGTTGTATTGGTGGCAGTTACTTGGTAAGCCCATAAATGTATTTCCAATCTGCACTCTGCTTTTTTTAAGTAAGTATTTGGTAAGTATTAATTACATGTCATGTGTTCATAAATGTCTGGTGAGATCAAGGTCAAAATAGAGGCGCGAAATTCGAATTGTAAGTTGCCAGTAAAATAAGTTCCTTTATCATTATACAATCATAGATTTGACCATACCTATGGTCAAATCTATGATTGTATAATGATATATATATACCGGGTTCTTTTTTTATTGTTACACATATGCACCTCCCGTATGTGTAACCATAAAAAGATAATTGTCGCACACGTTTAAATAGAATAAGAAATGAAGCTATAAGAGAAGAATTAAAAGTAGAACCTATTCTGGAAACTATTGAGAAGAAATAGCTACAGTGGTTTGGACATGTGATACGCATGGAAGAAGGAAGACAGACAAAAAAGGTATGGCTGGCGAAGACAACCCAAAAGAGACCGAGAGGAAGACCAGGGAAAACGTGGGATAACGTGGTAGCGGACAATTTAAAAAAACGAGGACTTCAATGGAATGACGGAAAGAAGATGGCGAGAAACAAGAAAGCTTGGACAACATTTATTCACAAGAAAGGAGAACATATTTAAGTGGATTAGAATATCTTAACACCCCTAAGGGGTAAATAAGATTATTGATTATATATATACCGGGTTTTTTTTATTGTTACACATATGCACCTCCCCTATGTGTAACCATAAAAAGATAATTGTCAATCCATTAGTAGCATGGCAGGCAACCACTTATACGTCAAAAACAAAAATACATACATTAGATGTAATTCTTAAATCGTTACCATGGAATAAAGAAAACATTTTTATGTCAAATATTTCACAGTTTTTATTCCCGTATTTTACATACATTGTATTGAAAATTAATAATAATTTATTTAAACGATGAATAAATACAACAAAGATGAAAAAGTGGCAATGTGGTACCAGAAAAATAATAGTTCTAGCAGTGCCCGTTTAATAGCGCGCGAAAAAGAAGCGGTTAGAATAGGTGCTATATTCAGTACACAATAAATACTTTAAAATCAGATAGTAATATCCTTTGGTGCTTAAATTCAATAGTTTTCTAATACATGAATTGCATATATGTACATATGTCAAAAAAAGAATACTTGGTACATCCGTTAAACTAAGACACGCGTGGTTCTCATACGTCAACACATGAGTGTATGACTGGTTGCCTTCTATTCTGCCATTGCATTGACAATTATTTTCTTAATGTTACACATAGAGGCTATGTGTAACAATAAAAAAAGAACCCGGTATAATGGTTGTCCTATTGTTTATGTCACGTATATTTGGTTGCCTGTGGTTGTCATCTTAAACATTTATGACTCATTACATTAATGCCTTCATAAAAGATGGTAATCCACGTGACCTGTTGGAATATTGGTTGCATACATTTGGATTGGCAATCCTGCATAATAAGTAAATTAAATAGACAACTGACAATTTTTTTATTATAAATTGTAAATAAAATGTATGCTATTAAAATAATACTAAATACAAGTGCTTTAATAGTAGTAATGTACTTATTACTATAGGATAAACAGGAGGTTAGTTAGTTAGAAAATCTAATCTATGTATTGACCTACCAAGATCGAACGAACTTTTTATTGCCAAGTTGTCAAATATTATAAATATTTAGTTCTAAATGACAATTGACTTTTACCAAATCACAAAATCTATCAAAAAAATTTCTGTCATTACTGCAATATGAATCCTGTTACCAAAAAACACAGTAACATAAAATTATTGGAAACGCACAGCGATATTCTGGCAAAGGCGCTAATAGGACAACTTACGAAAGTCACCCCGAAGGAACTGGAACAAGACGGCATCGTAATGGCCTCCGAGTTAATGGAAGATTTGCCGCAAGTGGAAGTGAAATATCTCTTAGATAACGTAATACCGATCGAGGAATTGAAGAAAATTGGTCAAATTCAGGACAGCTTAGTCTCTCTATCATCGATGGAGGAGCAATTCATTTGCGAATACTGCAGAAAATTGAAACAACATCCGGACGAAATCTGCTGCGCTTCAAAGGAAATCCAGGTTT
The DNA here is from genome assembly GCA_004785975.1 of Popillia japonica. Classification (NCBI taxonomy): domain Eukaryota; kingdom Metazoa; phylum Arthropoda; class Insecta; order Coleoptera; family Scarabaeidae; genus Popillia; species Popillia japonica. The sequence continues at coordinate 7,310 of SMLS01064385.1, forward strand.
ATTTGTCGAGATGTGAGGATCATAAGTTGATGAAACGTTTCAGCTCTTATTCGTTGAATAATGCGTCGACGAATTGTTTGAAGGAGAATTTGGAAAATGTTAAATTGATTGGTGAGACGCATAAGACGATTCAAGAGAGAAAATCCAAGTTAAGTTTGGATAGGTTTATGGAAATCAAGAAGGAAAAGGCTAATAATCACAGGAACGACCAATTTAAAGCAGTAAATTTCGCTAAACATATGGGTACTTTTTCGAGGATACAAAAGAAATTGGAGAATATCAAAAAATACTGCCCCGAAATGTATACCACCGACGAAAGTGTTATATCTATGTGGGCGGGAAGTGGTACTTCTACAAGTAAAAAGGAATAATTATTAAAGATATGTTTACATATTTATTCATGAAGAACAAGTATATTAGAGATATTTAATTTTAATTTACTTTTAATTTATTGCATTGTGAAACTAACTTTTACTGATTTATAAAACCATTTTATGAGATAAGCTGTAATTCTTTTACTTCCGTATTGATAAAAAATTGTTTATTATTATAATTTCATTAGAAGAAGAATTATACGAAAGTATTTAGTAAACATGGTAGGTATCAAATTATCTAACAAACAGACAAATAAAAACAGGTATGGACGAATACCTGGAGTGCCACAGAGTTCGGTCCTGGGCCCTATTCTATGGCAGATACTGTATGACGGCGTCCTGGGCTTAAAATTGACTACAGGTGTAGGATATGCAGACGATCTGGCACTGGTAGTGGAAAAACACCTTAGTAAGGAACACAAATATATGCGTGGAGCGAATAGGCACCTGAATCAAAAGAAGCGTGGGCTATCGCCGCCATCGGACAAGCCTGAGTTGATTATACTGCAAGGAAGACGAAGAAAAGAGCATATTACCTTCACACTGGAGAGATTTAGGCTAAAGCCAGTTAAGACACTGGTATACCTAGGGTTCACAATCAATGTGTGGATCTTAAGTGGGGCTATTCATAACATCGTCTTATAGAGCTCCTGTACAACAACAGGTAATTCTGAAATAAAAATATAGGAAGATGCTTGAAAGGACAGAGTGAAATGTGGTTCTGAGGGTCGCATCAGCTTATGGAAATGTATCGTTAGTGACTTGATTATTATGTAACTCAAGCGCTTACATAGCATGGCTCCTTTCGTTCCTCCACCAGCCTCCAAACGGCAAACCCTTCACTAAATCACTAGGACCATCATGATGGACAAAGAAAGAGAAGAACTGGCGAGACAGAAACAGTAACAGCAACATTTTGAAGTTGGCCAAGGAACTAGCCTCGTGTAACCGGTGGTATCTGATGCAAGCTGTCTCGAGCGAAGCGCTGCCAAATTTAACATTTTCTCTGATCAAATATGGTTACATCTTTTGTGCTAGCTACGTCAGTTCCTGAGAAGCTTGGATATGAATCAGAGGAAATTCTTATATTTTCGTTGAATCTTTTCTGCATATTTGAAATCTTATGTTTCGCTAGCAGTTTGCCAAACACAAACACATTAACATATCATACATAGATATATTATATCACTCACGATCTTTAGATTCTAAATATGTATCAGGTTACGTAGATGTGCTTTTCATGTACTGCTCTATGTCCGCCACATTGGAATATTAACGTGATGTGTATTGAATATTATATGTAACTACAAAATAATGTACCATTTATATTGCATTAACGTAAGTTAGATATAGCGGTAAGATGTTATTAATTTAATAAAAATATACGTACCATATAACATCAATATAAATGTCACGTAACAGTTCTGCCACAGTAACAGATCAGTAATACGTATATAACACTAGATCACTATCACCCACAGGACACCAACCACTTGGATAAATGCCAACACGTTTCGACAGAAATGCTGTCATTATCAAGGCGATAATAAGACTCAATCAGTCTTATTATCACCTTGATAATGACAGCATTTCCGTCGAAACGCGTTGGCATTTATCCAAGTGGTTGGTGTCCTGTGGGTGATAGTGATCTAGTGTTCTACTTCGACACCAAGATATCCAGTGAATATTTATACGTATATAATGCCTATGTATAGTGTTTACAGGTGTCTTAGCATATCTATCCAGTATAATATCAGAGCTTACTATTCAGGTATCTTTCTTAAATTTTGTATGTGTAGTACACACATAAAGTAATTGTAAATAGTCATGAATATCATATTTGTGCCATAAACTTTATTGCTGAAAATAAGATTGATATACTTTACGTTCATGTACATATGTATACCTAAAACACTATGTTATTATTTTAATTTGATTCAGTAATAGAAAAGTTTATGTATACATACATATATTTTAACTATATAATTTGACAAAAAATCCTTTAATAATAGCGTTAATATTAGCTGGAATAGTTACGTAAAACATCTAGTAAGTACTTAAATAAAAAATTATTCGACAATTCGCATTTATAAAAATGTAAATGTTAAAAACTTTTATAATCAGTCCTTCCATATTTGTTTTGTTTTTCGAAATTACATTTAATGTTCCAACATTTCAAATTCGATTCTTGTTCACAGCACCTTTTTTTTTAAACACACTCTTTTAATTGGTATAGGTCAATAAAATAATATACAGATCTATAGTTAATGATAATAAACGTTTATTGAAAGTTAATATTATTCAAACTTCGGAATTCTTTTCCCGTGATAATCTTAATTTACTGAGCCTAAGTCACTCACTTACTACAGTCTCAAATTCCTTCTCGGAAACATCAGGATGAGTTCAGGATTACTTCTATAAAAAGAAAAAAAAAGGATATTGGACTACAGACTTCAGAATAATTAAATTAACTGCAATAAAGATCAAAAATAGCAAACAGTAAGAGACTGTACCTTTAACAATTTTTATAAACAGCCTATCACACAATCGAAAATTGTTTTGATAGCTGAGCCATGAACCCTGCATCCCCAGCGAGTTAATATTATTTTTTTAGTATTCTGCATATGGAATCTTGGCCAATTTTATTTGCAATTATCTCGTTTTTGATTGCTGAAATTGGAGAATTTAATTTCTTGCACAAATTGAGGTAATTTGACTAGTTTCTTTGTCTTTTCCTTTAATACATTTTCAACAATCCTTCTTTTATGTATGCAATATTTAATGTATGCACTGATTTCCTTTAGCGTTAGAATGGCGTAGCTAAAAAACGACTCATTTAACATATTTATATGATATAGGTTATAGTACACTTTTAGCGCCCTTCACTAAATATTATATGCATATATAGAATTCAAGCTGCCGTAAATCTGTTATAAAGATATTGTATAAGTAAACGTACCTCTTTGTTAATAAAACACAACAAATTTCACCACAAAAGTATAAGTATAAGTACCATACATACACAGTAGAACGTAGTATCAAACTGATCAAAACGCATACAAACCGTGCGCAACGTGTCAAATTGTCGCTGTGACGTCACGCATAAAAGGCGCGATAATATTAAACGGTTAATTTTAATGCTGTAATATGCAGATATGTACATGTTACCTATCATCCAAGTAGTTTTATTTGTATTTGCCATGTAAAGAATGACATCATTTATGTATCTTACATATAACATGGTTATATAGCAACCATGTTTCAGAATCATGGAGCAGATATAGAGCAGATCTGTAATTATGTTATGTAGCATCAAGGGTAAATAAATACTGTGCACATACATCAATTTCATATAATTCGGTTATATAACAAGATAATCTAGTTGAGTCACTGTGGAGATATAACATACATATGTGTGTTTGTTGGGATAGACCTTTTGGTGTTTTCCCATTTTTTGATGAGATAAATGGATGGAAATTGGATTGGAAAATATCTACAGCAAAGAATTCTTCAAGAATGCGTATTAATAACGTCAAAGAGTCCATACATTTTTCTCTTGTTGTTTTAATCATAAACAAAGATCCAATATTCTTTAAGTATTGTACAAAGTTTTCATCCAATAATGCAATTATATCTGGTTTTGCAACAATTAAAACGTGTAACAACTTGTTACTTACGACATATTTAATGGATATTCAAATTAACAATCATCATTAGATAAGGTTATCATAATTGTTTTTTTTTTTCGAATCCTACGCATTGTCACAATTAGAAAAAAGATTCGCAAAATTGCTTAATTTCAGAGCACATGCCTCTCAATTTTTTTTTTTAGTATCTATATAAATTTTTGTATCATAACTTATTTTTGTATCGTAATTTGATAGTTTGACTTGTTACTGCTTTTTGTTTTGATTATTAAACTGTAACCCACGAGACCTATTGCAATATTGGTTGCATGCATTTGAGTTGGCACATGTTTTGTTATGATAGCTTTGTGCTGTGTGGTTAGATTCTGTTTCCATTATTATTGCCCATTTAAAAAGTCAGTTGCTCAGTTCTTTTAAGAGCTAAATTATTAGCTGAATGTTATTTCAAGAAATTATTCACGTTTTAATTGAAATAAATTTTAGAATTATTTCTGTCAAACTATTTTCAACTACCTATAGGGATATTTCTGTTCAACCTGTCATGTTGGTTGCGTATATGTGGCGTGAATGTGACTTCTAACTTCATGGGGGTTTGAGGTGTGGTATAAATTCTTCCTTTTACAAAAATCATAAAAAAGCGTCGACGCATGTGACTATTTACCGCGATTAAAGCGATTTGACAAAGAAATTGGTTTCACAACCTTGTTCCTAATTATACAGGGTGCTCGGATACGTCTTTTACAAAAAATAAAAATCGTCATCAACCGAGCTAAGGAATCGAATGATGGACAAAATTTTTTTATAAAATTTTGTAGAAACACTACCCTGAGAGTCTGATGTTTTCAGGACCGCTCGACTGCTAAAGTAAATGTTCGAAGTTGCTACCGCTGACACGTATGCATAAATGAGCGCGCCGCAACAATGAATCACGCACTAGTGGTAACACGTGCTGTTCACGAATTCGCGCAATAGATTCGTAAATATTATTTCTCAAGTCATCGATATTATTTACTTCTCTGTTGTAAACCAAGTCTTTCAAATGTCAAAAAAAAAAGAAATCTAATGGATTTAGGTCCGGAGAACGAGGTGGCCAAGCTACCGGTCCTCCACGACCAATCCAAAAATCACCGAAAGTGTTATCTAGATAATGCCGCACATCTCGTCTAAAGTGCGGCGAAGCCCCATCGTGCATAAAATACATTTGTTGGCGAATGTTTAATGGCACATCTTCTAGAAGTGGTTGCAGTTCATTTATCAAAAAGTTTAGATAGGTAACTTTCCCCGTTCAAACGAGCCGGTAATAAGAAAGGGCCAATGATAAAATTGTTTATTAGACCGCACCACAAATTTATGGAAAATCGTCGCTGATGGTCAGCACGATATATCGCATGAGGGTTTTCTATTGCTCACATATGTCTGCTGTGAATATTTAATATGCCTTGACGTGAAAAATTTGCTTCGTCCGTAAATATAATTTTACCTAAAAAGTTGGGATTGAGGGTAGTTGTCTTCCGAAAGATTATGCACACGCTGAAGATGAAAGAGATGAAGTTGACTTTCTCTTAAAGTTTGCCACACGGTAGACCGCGCTAAATTTACTGTAGGTACGCGCAATTTGCCTAGTGCTCACAGATGGATCATCTTCTACCATATTCAAAATTTCCTCTTCTGCGTCTACATTCCTTTGATTACCACCGCCACGTCCTTGCTGAAGTTTGACGCTTCCGGTATCTCGCAATCGTTGCACTACGTTTGTGAATGTGGTTGATGCTGGCAACTGGCGATTAGGAAATAAATTGGCGTATCGTCGACGAGCAGCTCTTGAGTTTTGTCTACATTCTCCATATGTAAGAACCATATCACTTAACTCGTTGTTTGTATAATGATAAGGCATTTTCACAAAGGTAAAACTAAAGTCACACGACATTAAGTAATAAACTGAAAATACTCATAAATTCTTATACAAATACATTTAACGGAACTATTAACTGTAAATTAATGTAAGTATTTATACGGTAAACGAATAAAGATACTGGCAAGGAAGCACAATGCATTAACCACTGCAAAGTGATAGACTAATGATGTTGAAGTAGCAAGCGAGATCGAATAATCAACAGCTGTACGTTTATAGGGATTAATGTGTAGCTCAGCAGAAAGTCAAATTCATCAATGACCTACCTCAATAATATTGATTTCTTTTAGTGCTATCGTACTGCTGACGATATCATAAAGATCGGCTATTCACTTTTAACGTGTAAAGGCCCACCTAAAAACATTTGCTGATTTTTTTAATAATTTTTTTATGCATTTGCTAATATTTTTTATTTTTTTTGGTTTTATTCTGTTTCCTATGTTATATACGTACACACAGATTCATAGCTTAAGTTTGTGCTGACGTATGCGATTTTGACGCATACGTCATTTATAATTTTTCCTCATTCGTTAAAACTTGTGTTCTGCCAATTTGGCATACCTAAACTATAAATATGAATCTTAAGGAGCCTCCTTCATCATATGTATATACTTACAGACTAATTTTTAATATTACGACTATTAGAATTTGCTCTTCTAAATGGTGGATGATGTAAAAATAATGCCAATTTTTCGTCATTTTGGACAGAATATTACGTCCAGAAGCCGTATTTGAAAAGTAGTCCACGTGATTACTTGTTTGAAATACCACTGCATGTACGGCGACAAATGTAGTTCATGCACGATGGGGCACCTTCACATTTTACCCGACTTGTATGGGAACTTTTAAACCAGGCACTTGCACATTGGATAGGCCGAGAAGTAACAATTCTGTAGCCAGTACGAAGTCCCAATTTCTGTCTGTTGGTCTTTTTCCTGTGAGTATACATGATAAACTTTGTTTATGATCGTTGACGGGGAATTTTAGACGTTGAGGCTCTTCGAGAGTAGTGTGGTCACAGCGGCCCAACTTATGATAAGTTTTGCCGTCGCACAAAAGCGTGCATCCGGAGTTCGTGGTAGTAACTGCGGACATTACTACTCTTAAGTTTTTGTCCTGTTTCCCATCAAACAGTCCTCTTCAAGACTACCACCAATTATTTATATTTGTGAAAAGACCACATGTGCAATTTATAGAGCAGCAGAGCTGCTTCGTAAACAACTGCATTCATAGAGTACAAGAAGCATTTATTTACATATCATTCAACTTGATAAAAAATATCTGTTTATGTCGATTGGAAATTTTTGCAGCGTCCCTTTTTTCTTGTACACATGTGTCAGATCCGGATTCAACAAATTAATTATTAAAGGAAAAAATATATGATCGTCATTTTTTTGGATTCAATTTTTTTGTGTATCAGTTTTATACTGCTAATTTTTTTCCGACACTATTCATTTGACACCCTGTATAATAGTACCTACTTTTGTAACAGAAACTATAATTCCTAAATTTTATACATTTATTGTAGGGTATATTATAAAATAAAATATATTTCTTCAAATTCTGATACACATAACATAAATATGCTACCATTATGGAAGAAATATTTCGTTAAATGGTACCACATCCAGAATCCGTGTTAATATTTTGAGTACGACTGTTTTAATACTGCCCGCAATTGCTGGTGAGAATTCTTGATGCAGATCTTTCCAGTTTTCATTTAGAAACTTATTGGTTTGCTCTCCTAAAAGATGATTATTAAAAGATGTGTTCTAAGTGTATTGCTATAGCAATAAATACATTACCTAAAAATTCATCTCCATTAAATAAATCTTTTAGATTATACGCGGCACGTTTGACAGTATATGACACCTTTGAATTAGTAAGATTCATATAATCTGTCCCATTATTGTTGAGAAGCTCGTATTCTGTATAAAATCTAATGATAATATCACCTGAGAAAATATCAACAAATTATATTAATTATGTTCGTATTAAGTCCAGAAAGATTCCTTACCGAAACTAATTTCAGCTCGTCCATGTCCCTGAATAGGCAGTATCAAAATCCTACCGTTTACTAGATAGGTACCTGTAAAATCCAATTTATCGAAGTAGATCTCAGTGGATAGTTTTTTGTTTTCTAAATCAACTTTAGCGGTTAAGATCTTTGCCTTTTCCAATCCTTTGATAGAGAGGTTCATGAAAGTCAATTCTAAATTGTCAGTGTGAACTAATTGTATTTGTTGGATAAATAACGGAGACAGAACTGGAACTTTTAAATAATCGATCCCTATTAAGAAAAGAAATTAATTTTTATTATTATTTTAGAGACAAAACGCAGAGATGTTATGTGCATACAGGATTAGTTTTAAATAGCTCAAAATAAAATTAAACTATAAATCTGAATCTTAAGGAGCCTCCTTCACCATATATGCTTACAGAGTCACTCAACTGCCGACCTACATATATGTTTATGTCTCTTTATCTTGGTATCGTGCAAATACTAGGCAGCTGCGTTTCAATACACTGTTCATACCATCTATCAATTTCTACAGATTTTTTACTTCCATATGTGTGATCTTGAATAATCAGCAATAATTGTATAAATGCAGGATAAACAAAGAAATAGACCGACTTTAACTGCAGTTTGGGCCCTAAAATTTGAAAAGTTTTGGTGTGTTACAAATAATTTCTTTTTTTATTTTCAGTTACGTACACATTTATAGTACCTAGCTATTTAAGACTAACCCTGTATATGTACATACGTCATGTCGTTTCATCAGTTACCTTTAATTAATTCAGGAATAGCCTTCATTGCATTGTTTACGAAACATTCATCGATATTCGTATCGTTTTGAGCACACGATTCGATAAATTCCGCTAAAACAAACAAAATAGCATTGCTCAATTGATGTTTAATTTAATACTTTACGTGTTAAGTAATTCTAGTATACAAGGTGTTTCTGAATTGATACGAAAGATTTCAAAGGGTGATTCTTTAGCAAAAATTAAGGAGGGTCTTCCATATCACTTTTTGTTCAACACCCTTTTTCCTCCAAGTTACAGCATTTTAAAATTAGGTAAAAAAAATTGTTTTGATTTAATATATCCACTTTGGAAAAATTTAGAAGAATGAAATTTGGCAAATAACTGACGCTAATAAAATGACAGTTTTTGAGTGTTTTTGTTACCGTAAAATGTAATCACAAGGGGCTGAAAAAAACAACCCCTATAATATTTTGCATCAGAACTTTTTATTGCGGCTATATTTTCCTATTTAAAAAATTGAATTAAAAAGACAGACTCAATCTGCAACTTTTTTATGTCTTGACTTTTTATCATAAAATTCTTAGTTTGATCATAAAAAAATAAAATACTGCTCAGACTCTTTTCTCATAAATTCACAGAGGTTATTATTTATTAAAAAAAATCAAGTAAGCTGCTGTCAAATGAAGTCATATGACAAATAGTTTTATTGTGTGTTTTATTGTGTTATTCTTTAATCTTTGAAGAATTAAAACTAATTAAGTAAATAAAATGGCAAATTACACAAATGCCGAAATGGCAGATATGAATTTTTTATATGGTCGTGCTAATGGAAATAGATTAAGAGCTCGGAGGCTTTACGCTGAGTTATATCCAGAACGACCATTACCCCATCATAGCGTATTCGCCCGTATTCATCAACGTTTACGATAAGAAGGAAATTTTTCAAGAACAACTGTCGATTGCGGACGTTCTCGGGAAGTACGAACTGTAGCACTAGAGAAGGCTGTTCTTAATTTAATTGAAGAATCTCCCGGAACAAGTACGAGACAAATTCTCCGAGAGTTAAATGTGAGCCATTGCACAGTATTTAGAATTTTAAAAGAACAAATGCTGTATCTCTACCATATCCAACGAATCTAAGCGCTCTTACCACATATGGGCAGATGATAACCCACACGAAATTGCTGAATCTAAATTTCAACATCAATTTTCATTGAATGTGTGGCTTGGTGTTATTGATGATTATTTAATTGGGCCATATTTTCTCCCAATAAGATTAAATGGAGACGCATACTGCCATTTTCTTGAAGAAGAGTTACCCCAACTTTTTGATGATGTTCATGTGCAAATTAGGCAAGAACTATGGTTCATGCATGATGGCGCTCCAGCCCACTTTAGTAATAACGCTCATCGCTACTTAGACGAAGTTTATGCAAATCGCTAGATAGGACGAGGAGGCACCCAGAATTGGCCTGCCCGATCTCCAGATTTGAATCCATTGGACTTTTGCATTTGGGGTTTTCTTAAAACCCTGGTTTATTCCACTCCCGTTGAAAATATCGATGATTTAAGGGATCGTATCATCGTAGTATGTGAGACTATTAGAAATACACCAGGATTATTTCAAAAAATACGGAATTCAATTAGACGAAGAGTAGAGTCCTGCATTTTGGTCGAGGGGCGCCATTTTCAACATTTATTATGATTTTTTTAATTGAAATTTTATCCACGTTATTATTAGTTTTTTTGTAATTTGTTAATTGTTATTAGTAGTACAATTATTGTTCAATCCGTTCTAATTTACAATATTCTTCAACTAAATAAAAAAAATGCAATTTTTTCAATAAAGTTTTATTTAGTTGTGAAAAATGTTTGAAGTCCTTATAAAACTGTCTAGAAATTAGAGAAAATTAGGACAATAAAACTATTTGTCATATGACTTCGTTTGACAGCAGCTTACTTGATTTTTTTTTTTAATAAATAATAACCTCTATGTGAGTTTATGGGAAAAGAGTATTTTATTTTTTTGTGATCAAACTAACAATTTTATGATAAAAAGTCAAGACATAAAAAAGTTGCAGATTGAGTCTGTCTTTTTAAATCAATTTTTTAAATAGGAAAATATAGGCGCAATAAAAAGTTGTGATGCAAAATATTATAGGGGTGGTTTTTTTCTGCCCCTTGTGATTACGTTTTAGGGTAACAATAACACTCAAAAACCGCCACTTTATTAGCGTCAGTTATCTGCCAAACTTCATTCTTCTAAATTTTTCCAAAGTGGATATATTAAATAAAAACAATTTTTTTTACCTAATTTTAAAGGGCTGTAACTTTGAAGGAAAAGGATGTTGAACAAAAAGTTATATGAAAGACGCGCCTTAATTTTTGCTAAAGAATCACCCTTTGAAATCTTTCGTATCAATTCAGAAACACTCTGTATATTAGTAGGGCAATGAACAATTTAAGTTGAAGCTTCAGTAGAGGATGTGAAATATCAGCAATATGCTGTATTTTTATAATCGAAAAATTGAAAATCTCTGAATGATTGAAGAGATTTTAATTCTGAGATCTCAACTCTATATCAATGCTATAGCCGAAAAGATTTTCTCCGCTTTTCAATTCATTTCGTGATTTTTTGATTAACAGGCGATGCCCAATTTTAGAGATGTTGTTCTTTATGTGATGTCAAGTTGAACGATATCCAAAATTTCTTACCATGACAAGTGAAATCAATTTTTATTCGTTACTTTTAAGGAAATTACCACGTCCTCTTTTGCTGCAGCAGATAAAAATGCTTGCTTTTACCCGTGTCTAATACAATATTTTTTTCTGTGACGAGAAAAACGACGATTTAATAATATTATTACAATGTACTAAAGTCAGAAATTCAATCGATATGAAGTTGGAAGTTTTAAACTGATAGGCTGACTGGTCATGCTAAGGAAACATTTGAAGTAGGCAATTAAATGTCTGTCAATTTAATTCTGCAATTAGGTTTAAAAGTTCTATTGATAATCCATAGTTAAAAAATGAACATTTTTAATTCATAATTTTCTTGTACTCTATCGGAATTAGTAGAAGCAGCGAAAGTAGGATCACTTAAAACTATTGCCAGCTAAATCGCGTACACATCTAACAACTGTCATTATGACACATTTTACATTTTGTTATCTGTCGAGAGGACTAAAATATCAACCACACCCTTTTTACCGTCACAGAAAAAATATTTTATTTTGTTCATTCAGGTAATTGTATGACTATTTAGTTTTGGATAGAAATATCCAGATATTGTTCGAAGTTTGTGTTTAATATGTGTGTATTGTATGTACAATGAATGTTTTGTTACTTATTGCCAGCTTATTGCTAACTGAAAAAACTGACTGCTCTTGCGCAGCTGCAAAAAAACCGGGAAACTAAAGCATAACTGGTTGCATAACTGAACATGCCCCCGGCCTTGAAAGTATTAGCTTTCAAACAACAATACAGTAATAACAATCGTAAAGAAATAATTACACGAATCAGGATTACAAAAAAAATCAAAAATGTCTAAGCATTTTCACACATCACTGCACTCACTAGTGGGCACAATTTTGAGAAAGCGCAACGTATCACACCATGTTGAGTCCTGACAGACGCTACCCTGGCTATGCTGTCAGTGCCTGGATGGAGTTGACATATCCGGCCCAGTTTCCATTGTAGAGGTGGTACGTTGTCGTCTTTTACCAGAACAAGCATGTCCGGTTCTAACTGGGACTGCTGCGTACGCCATTTCGACCGCTGCTGTAACTCGGATATATACTCCTGGCTCCATCGCTTCCATAAATTTTGGTGCAGATACTGAAGTCGTTGGAAGGATGTTAAACGGGTTACGGGAATATGGCAAACGTTTGGATCAGGCAACGATGCTACTGGTCTTCCGATTAAAAAATGTCCGGGAGTTAAAGGTTGCAGATCTTTGGAATCGTTAGATAACGGCGATATAGGGCGAAAATTAAGAGTTGCCTCAACTTGCGCAAGCAATGTCGAAAATTCCTCAAAAGTTAATAAGGCTGTGCCCATTACGCGCTTCAAATGGTGTTTTGACGACTTAATACCCGCTTCCCACAACCCACCGAAGTGAGGACTATGAGAAGGTATAAAGTGCCAGCTGATGCCATCGTTCGCGACAGATTCTGTGATGACTGAGTTGTGCTTTTGCAAAAAATTGCCTAAGTCACGCAATTCAGAGTTTGCGCCTACAAAGTTTGTACCATTGTCTGAATATACATGCAAAGGCTTGCCCCTGCGAGCCACAAAACGTCTAAAAGCTAGCAAAAATGCTTCAGTTGAAAGGCCTGTTACCAAGTCTAAGTGCACGGCTTTCGTAGAGAAGCATACGAATAGACATATATAGGATTTGCAGGTCTTGGAACCGCGGCCTTTGC
>SMLS01064386.1:0-33668 GCA_004785975.1 Popillia japonica
AAAAAAAAAAAATAACTGGAGCAGTTAATAAAAGGCAATCATTAGTTAAGTCCGCAGGGAACACCACATCAGGGCGAATTTGTTGGAGACCTTCCTAAATACTGTTGAGTGCCGTATATACATATATATAATAATAGCTGTTTATTAGCACAAGAAATACATTACATCTTAACATCTAAACATAACATAAAGCAATGATATGCTTAAAGGTTCAGGATCAGCAACTTAAGAAATGAGTCGCTGCTCTTTCTCCTGATCCAATAATACATCCATAATTATACATATATGAAAGAAACTAAAGTAGTGCAAATTAAGGTGCATAGTCTGCATGCAATAGAAAACAAAGTAAAAAAATAAAAAAAAAATAAAAAATTAAAAAAAAGTAAAAAAAGTAAAAAACAGTAAAAGTTGAACAACTTGGTAACGAACTATGATTACAGAAGATGTATATTACAGCGAACGTCGGCTTCGCCAAAGCCCTTATTGTATTCTCATGACATTTGAAGCCTCTCGACCGGATGGCAAGAAAGAACTGCGTTTTTCGAAAGTTAATTCTTTTAGTATGAGGTTTAGTAATTTCTCGGCTCTAAAATAGCTCCACGCAGCATCCCATTCAGAGCAATCAGTAAAGAGACATACCGAAGTTCCTTTGTGCTGCCTCAGTTACTGCACCGTGGAGATTTTACCAAGCCCATGCAATGCATGTGTTTGTTCAGTGTACAGTAACCTATGGGCATCCTTACCCTGGGTCTGCTCATAGAAACAGCTTTGCGGTGTCTATCCTAGTATGGATGAATACCAAATGTTTAGCACTGTCGCATACCAGTTAGTCCATTGCAATGAGAATGGTGTCGAGCACCGAGCCAACTCGTTAGCAAGTTTATTTTCACTAATGATAGCTGAAAAAGCCTTGAAGCGAGGTTGACTGTTGAATAGTTTACGGCCGACAGGTTTGTAAAATCCATCCTATATTTAGAAAAAGTATTCCAAAATAACCAGCTAATTGCTTGATCTCGAACACTTGATGACTGTAATCTAAAGCTGCCAAATTTTTATGTTACATATATGTATTATTAGTTATTGCGATATTTTATGTATAGAATTAGTAACATTTTACCTTCCATCGCATACTATTTGTTTTGTTACCTAATTCTTATAACAATAACAAATTTCGTTGCTTATACACCATTAAAGCCAATCTGGATCTGCTTTGCCACTTATACTCGTGACGAAAGGTGAAAGCACAAAGCAAAATGGAGATAAGTGTGTCGTAGTTAAGGACGCAAGAAAACGAATACCCATGAAATGTCCATTCTCATTTCTTCCGGAAATTGCGGGCAGTCTCTCGAAAACGTTTATTTCCGCCAGCTCTCTTTGTCATAAGTTCGCTCAATAAAAGCACATTCGTGCCAGATGTACTTAGCGTTGCTGAAAATGTACTTTACAAAAATAACCAAAGATTTTCTCGCTTCAGAAAATTACAGTAATTTCTAGTAATGCGGTAATATATTCTCATAAGTTTTTCAAAGCTTATTACGGTCAGGATGGTTATAATTCAAGCTGTAAATTGAGAAAAACAAATGTGCAAATGACCGGAAAGCTTTCATTGGGCACTACGGACGGAACGTAGATTATATACGTAGGTGAGTGCTGGAAATTTATACCTCTTTTGTTATCTGAAATTAAAATTATTTTTTATTATTCCAATTATGAAGTTTTTTTTTGCTAACGCCAGACATAATTGATACAGCTATTAATATCTTGAACGCGATCAAGGAATAATCTAGTGGAAGTTTTGATCTTCTCCCATATAGATTTTATACCGCTAGCTGTACGGTGTTTTTACTATAACGTATTGTACATATGTATGTATATACGTGCTGTGTTATGTATGTATGTGGGGTGTTCGGGTGATAATACACTGCGAGCTGAAAGATGGATTGTGTCTCCCATTCTCGCTGTGTTTGCAGCTGGCCAATTAGTACGATTCCTTTTAGAAAGTGTAGAATATCGGAGGGCCTCAGATTAGGTGGTTTTTCTTCTTCAATTTCGTGTGCTCCTAGGTACACTGAGTTACACAGTGCAGAGCATTTTGAGAGTAGATAGATGGATAATTCGTCCTCTTCCCCACAAAATCTGTATTCGGCATCTTTTGTTATTCCGAGCCTGTTTAGGTGTCCGTTCAGTTTGCAGTGGCCTGAAAGGATCCCAGTCAAAATGCGAATATTCATTTTGCTTAACTTAATGCAATCTGAGGATCTCTTTTGGTGTATGTTCCCAGAAGAGTTTTAGTTCACATTTGGGCATCTCCAGTATTACTCTGTTACTTATCCTGCAAAATGGTTCAAGCCCCACAAAAGGTGTTCTGGCTCCCTTCTCCGCGAAGTTATCTGTTATTTCATTTCCTTGCACTCCGGTATGTCCCGGAATCAATAACAGGGTTACCTTATTGCTTTTGCTAACTCGTTTAGTTTGTCTAGGACTCCCAAACCATTTTGGAGCTGATAACGTTGGAGTTCAGCGCCCTGATGGCTGCTTGACTTTCTGACATTATGATAATCTCTTGTTTTTCATAGCTTATATCGATGCTGAACTGGACGTATCTTGCAATGGCGTGTGTTTCCGCCTGAAAGATACTTGGGTACATCCCCAATCCTTCGGAATATTTGGTTCTAGGCCCATTTATCCCTATTCCAGTTCCCTCTGCCGTTTTGGAGCCATCAGTGTACCACTACTATTAAGTTTCAAAACGGTGTCATTGTCTCATTCATTTCTGGTACTAAGCTTTGTGATAAACCTTTTCACAAAACTGAACCTCCTTGGAAAAACATCTCGGGGCATGTCCCAGGTTTCCTCGACTTCAGGAGGTTGAGGCGTGTGCCTAGCTAATCCCTCCCCGATCATTCTACACGTGGTCCTTTTCGCTGTTGTCTCCACCAAGATGTGGAGCAAAATTTAATACCACTTCAATGGCTGCTGTGGGACAGGTTCTAATTGCCCCAGCTATGAACACACATGCTAATCTTTGCACTTTGGCAAGATTAGCCCTCACACTGGCTAGGTTAGTTCGTTTGCTCTAAGCCACTGCTCCATAAGTGATCATTGGTCTCACTATTGCAGTGTACATCCAGGTAGAGCTCTGGCAACTCCGTTTGAGTTATATATCATGTATATTCTTCTTGCCTTAGAGTAATTTATGTCTTCAGTGTGGTTTGACTTGAAATGCTTATGACTCCTTTTGAGGTACTGTGTTGTCTAAGTAATTACGTTTGTTCTAGTTCTTTAGCTAATCGTATTTCTTGAAGATCATTCTAATAAAGTAGTTGATCTAGAGTGCAATTGTAAACCTGTAAATTTTCGAATTACCAATCAAATTATACAATATTGTACACTCAAAAAATATACTACGGCTGGTAAATGGCACGGACCATTCTAAATTTACTTTAATTATGTTGCAGTAATAGCATGTTTTAGTAACTCTTAAAATATTTGGTTATTTCTATTTTATACAATCGAAATGATAGGGAATTTAAAAAGTTAAAAACGTATAACTGTTGTTCGACATTTGTTGAAACAGATGGACATAAAAATTTTATTATAGCATAAAATACTATGTCAGTGGTGATTTTTAGTTTTCTACCCGGACTTATGTAGTAAACTTTCCGATAATAATTCCGTTATTTTTTGGTTTTATATTATCATGAAGCATGTTGTTTCATTAATATTAACGCACAAGAATATTGTCTTTTGGTACAAAGACCAGAACTTCCGTCTTTTCTCTAGTTCTATTATATTTTTCGAAGATAGTGTTCTCTTAATATATAATGGGAAATATGCAAGCAGGATTTTAATATTTTCCGGTAAATAAAATTTTATAATGGTTCACAAAACGAAATATAAGAAATTGCCTCGTTTTCCCGCACAATTTTACTTGTCTTGAATCTTAATAACATTGAAGTGAAAAGAATTAATATAAGTATATACGCTAATATTCAATTTCAATCTATGTATAGTATACCAGTAGATAATGTATAGGATATTCGCCTGTAGCTTTAAAGCGTCATTCCAACTTGCATACGCCAGTACAGGACAGGATACATTTTCTAGAAGATCGTTCATACACAAAATAATGAGATTATGGGTCTAAGCTTGAACCCTGTGGCACACCTCCGCTTCTGAAGTAAAATGGCAGGATCAACAGTATCAAATGCGGTACTAAAATCAGTATACATAACGTCAACTTGTTCTTGTTTATCCAGATCTTGACATATTCAAACCAAAACCATTCTGATTGGTCGATAGAAATGACCTAATGTTTTCATATAAGTACGAAAAAAACACATTCTCATACACTTTGGCGAAATTGGACAGAATGAATATATGTAGATCTAGTTGTTAATTTCAGATTTTGCATCTTCTTGAACAAATTCTAGTTCGTTGCCATAAATGAGGGAAGGTCCAAGTTTTTATTGGTAAATTAACTTATCGGCCAATTTTAGGAAATTCTGACATTCTAGACAAAAAATTTTAAAGAAAAAGTCAACATTTCCTAACTGTTGGGAAATATTCATTTCCTTACTGTAAGGAAAGATATTTCGTTACAGTTGTTAGATGGTTGTTAGTGTTCTACATAAATGACAATTCAACATTAATACATTTCTATAGCAACGCAACCAATTATAGTTATTTAACCAATAAGTACATTAATGAAGGCGATTAATGATCGAGATATTCGAGATCATTAATCGCATTTTAATGTAAGAGTTAGTTACAATACTTTTCCGTCGACCGTATATTTTTCTAAAGTGGACAAAACAGTTAATAATGCTTTACTTGTGTCTCATTGCACCAAGTTATAAATTCGGCATACGTTTTTTCATACAGACTTTTGCTCTTTTCCGGTAGTAAACTTAATGATGCTGAATTAGCACTTTCTGCCACTTCCGGCGGAGTAAATGTAAAATTTTTATCCACCTCCATTGATTGGAAGAATTTAACGCTGATCACCACCAAATGTAACAATTATAAACATAAAACACTAATAATGACAGCGAACAGTGTTTTAGTTTGACGTTTGATTTTGTTGATTTCCTTGGTTACCATGGAAACAATCAAAATCGTTCATTAACAGAAAATGATGCATTAATAAGGGTCATTAATGTATGATTTTCACTGATTTTGATAACGTTAATAACGGATGTAAATACACGGTCGACGGAAAAGTATATTACGAATTCCAAACACCATTTATTTATGAATACAATTATTCACCATTTTTTCGAAATTAATTAATATCTGTCGAATTTTAAAATATTTGCCGAAAAATTAGTATGTTAGCCTCGCAGGAAAAGCCACATTCCTGGACTCTGTGTTGCTGCAATCTTCACAGTCGTCCAGGAATATTATGCTTTTCTTTCTCGGTAAACAACATACTAATCCTAACTAATGGTTTGGTAAAATCCGTTCCAAGCTTACGTAAAATAAAAGACGGTATTAAATCATCTCCACTTACGCCACTATCAACAAAAAATCCCATAGTTTTAATTACATCCTCTTCAACGATAGGTGGCAAAGAAAATGGTATACAGCTGCTACAGTATTCAATATCAGTAAACAATGAGCCAGAGATAGTTAGATCAAAATTTTGTAGAAAAAGTATCAAGCAATTGCCTGAGGCGTATCAACCATAGTACCATTGAATGACAAAAAACCTGGAATCCTAGTTATGTCGTGTCTGTCATGGATATACTTAAACATCTCACATGGTTAGGCTTTTTGTAGCAGTCCACTTACGACGGTAATATGATTTACACTTAATATTGGCGATTATATCTGGTGTAAACCATAACGACTAACAGGCCTTCTCAGAGGTAGAAGAATATTTCGGAACATGTCGTTGGCCTATGACGCCTGACTTTGACGTTTGACTTTGACGTTTGACTTTGACGTTTGACTTTGACGTTTAAGTTTGACAGTTGACTTTCATGTTTGATGTTGATGGGTTTTTTCACCTAAAGACGAGGAAAACCAAGTGAAAAACGATCTTATTTTTCCTAAAGAAACATTTACACAAAAAACATTTTATACTATATAGAGTGGTAACATTAGAGACTTCACACACTTGCAACATAGGTAATAATTAGTCCGCTACCACTGCAAATAATATGAATTAAACTGTTTTTGCCGTAATATATTTCGATACTGTTAGGAAGACAATTGAATAGTCAATTATGTTGATATGTATTGGCGCAAAAAATTCATCGTTGACGATTACAGGTAGAGTAATTAATCTAGTTGCTCAAAATTTAAAATTCTAGTGTGATTTTGCAAGGTTTACAGAAGATTATGTAGAAACAAATAAAATAAAGGATTACTGCAATTAACAAATTCTTCAGTTACATAATAATTACATATCACGAGCAGTGATTTGTAAAGAATCATCTGGAAATATTCCTTTGTATTATTAATGCAGATGGTTTAATCCATATTTCGAAACATGCTGCTATAATTCAAACTAATTTTCAAGTGTTGTAGTCCCTCTGGTCATAGGATTCATTGCAGGGATCTTGTCCTTAGTGGCTTTTTTAGATGTACGCATCTCTACTACAGTTTTAGTATAGTATCAGGGATGTTATCATAGGTCTTAAGTTGCAATAGTCCTAGGCTCTTTCCAGACAGTCATATTTGATTCACTACAAATTGATTTTTTTTATCGCAATATGCATAACTAATAAGTCTCGTTAATGCTTTGCAAACAGTATCCAGACAATAAATAAAAATAAAAATATTGCAAAACTGGTGAACAGCGATTTTGCAATTTAGTAGCAGCATGTATGTATGCATATTTTCCTCTCTATTGCAATAGAAAAAATAGGTACCTAGTACAGATGCATAAGAGCGTTCCATGGTTTTTTCTCCCCTAAAATTGTACATACATGTTGCAAACATTGAACAATAAATTGATTTTTTCATGTTTATTGCGGATGGTACTTTTTCCCAGTGAAAATAAAAAATCAACTGCAAACAAAAGTTTCTGGATTAATGTAGGCTTTTCTCGATTTTTGTTACGCTGGATGAAAGATTTGTTGAGAGCTCTTTATGGAAATTGATTCTGTATGAACACAAACTGGAATTTTTAGCTACAGTATTGAAACCGGTTTAAACTGCCAATCAATAAAATAAAATGCTCGGTTCTACTCGACATTGAATAAAAGTGAAGTTTTTACATGTTTCCGGGTACAAATCTAAATAAAAAAAAAGAGTCTCAAAATAATGGTGCTGGTACATCTGGCTATTATCTCGTATTACGTCACTATTTCCCATGCATACGGGCTTTAATGACGGCACATTATATACAGTTTCATCATTGTTTATTACTTTTTTTGCGTATGTGTAGTTTGCATACTTTTAATTATTATTTCGGTTATCAAATAAAAACCGAATAGCTGTCTTGTAACGGTTGTACTCTGTCTTAACCGTCGTGATACTAAAACAGTTTCTTAAGCTATCTCTAAAGAATTTTTATTTATCATATAGATAACATCAATTAGACGCTATAACAGACTCAAAATTCCGAATAAACGAATAAAGCACACATAACGTATTTGTAAAACTCGTTTCCACTCCCTACAGTTCCGACAAAGCCTAAATTTTACGCATATTCTCACAAGATAACCCTTGTCAACCCGACCGAAGTGTAACAAATAGTTCCCTTTGCCGAATTACATTCGTCGGAGTATTACGTCGAAGCCGCTCTTAATTAACGGGCGTAAATTCGAAGGAACTTGATTTATTTCGAAATTTATAAAACGAGGCCGCTTCTGTCTTCCTAAGAAAATTAGCGTAATTATGCTGATGGTGGCGGACGAATGATGGCTTTCAATTTACTCGAGATTTAATTAGTATTTTAGGAAGTTGTTTTCGCTGCTGTTATGGTTGTAGTTAACGGAAACCTTCTGGATCGATAGAAACGTCGGATCATTACACTTTACAATTAAATATTTTATTACGGCTATTCGCCCTTTCAAATTGAAAATCTGCGCCCTGTTACTGTTAAACATAAATTTGCTAAGACAAATGGCTCACTGGAATGACATTGTACGTTAATTTAAAAAAGATAACACTGCCGGAAGGGACGAATATAAAGGCAAAGTTCTTGGTAAGTAAACTTAATTGAACAACAAAATTTACGCGGATTTAGACGGATGAATAATTTATCCAATGCCCAGTAAATCATACATAAAATGTAACAAAGAGATTTAGTAAGAAGCCTGCAAGTTATACAAACGATTGACATCCAAGGGTAACCAAAAGGACATCCCAAGAGGAAATGGATGAAGAGGACTCCTCCACAAATTGCTATTAAGTGTGAGTGCCTAATGCATTGGAATTATGTATATTGTTTCAAATCTTATCCATTCGAAATCCTTCATAGTAACATAAGCATAACAATCTCTTGTAGAGGTGTTAATCATTAAGTTATTTCCATTAGTGTTAGTGACTTTTGTTACGGTTCAAAATTTAACTAGAATATTTATAACGAAAGAACGTCGCTCTGCATATATTTTGTAAATAATATTGTATTATTCTGTAAACAATCTTGTCATATTTGTAAATGTAACCTAGATTTTCATGAAACTTTTAAATGTCAATTGTATTACTTTGTAACCTGTAATTTTCATAAATTTGCAACTTATCATATCACTGTCAAACAATATTTCATATGTAATTTTAAGCCATATATGTATGTATGTATTTAACAATTTGACCCGCGTATAGTGTGTATTTCAGTTTGTGTATAGCAGGTGCGCGTCGGCTATATGCGTCAAAGAAAACCTTTTACTACGCCGTACGAACTACCCGCAGTTGTCGTATCCGGCTTAGGATCGGCGGCACGGCAACAAAGGAGCCGAACCAACCTCAAGGTAACCGACAGTACTCGTGCACCAACAGAACACATGCGCAGTTGTTAACCGTCGTTGTCACATCATCCAGACCATCTTGCACGCTATTGGCTAATAACATCTCACCACCAGTGTCAGCCAATCAACACCCAAGGCCCTTAAGTAACCAATTAGCGACCCAGGAATTGTGGCGCGAAACCAGCTACCCGTCAAGACCCCTACAAGTGGGATTTTCAGAAAGAAACAAATAACTGACTTACGAAGTTTGGCTCTAAGACCACGGTAATCGGATATTCCGACTTCTTCAAAAATCCGGTTAATCCAAGTGAAGTATCGTGTGGTGTTCTCGTATCGTTTAAAGAGCTAGTGTTAGCATTGATATTTTAACCGGTTAGTTGCACGTCTGTGTTTCACCCTTCGGGGGATTTATGTGAAGGAAATAGGAAGTGTCCGAACCTGTCTGGAGTTAAGCTAAGTCATACTGTTTGTTTTTATGTTATTTATATTATTGTGTTGTATTGTATTGTTTTGTTGAAATCAATGTATGTTCAATTGTTAGTTCTTTCGTTATATCTTTGTAACTTCGGTAATTTTTTTGTGCAATGTATTCTTCGTATTTCGTACCAACATCAACCCGTTATTGTGTTGATTTGTAAATTGTTTGATACCTGTACCTTCGTTTATTTTGTCAATATACATATATCGGTTCTTGTTAATTGTTGACTTTTATTGCGTCTGGTTTTGGCTGCCCTTATTGTAATCATAGTAACCTACCGATACTTGATCCCGTGAACACGGATTTGGAACATCCCGTGTTAGGAGAAAATAATAAGTTTGAGATAACGGTTCCTGGCGCCGGCATCTATCATCTGTGGTTGTTATCTCCCACCCCCTCCAACCGTATGAGCTAGCGAGGTCACTTATTGTTTTAAACATTTAGGGATCCCCACCATCGTTATCGCACAATAAGTGTTTTATTACCCGTAATTCGAATAACGTTAAATATCTTTTTCTTTGGTTCTTTTTAAATTTAAGGGTAATACTTTATAGTTTTACCCAACGCTTGACCGGACTTGCGAAAGGTTACATTTGTTATTGGGTTTCTTTGATGTCCCTGCCGTAAAATTACGACAATTTGACAGCTAAACGCTTCGACACCACCGCTAGCCACCAAGCAAAGAGCTACGTCAGACTCCCTCCCGCTTGCACAACTCATTCATTTGCTTCAATATTGAGTTGCTAATTATCTTGTAATTTCTTTTGTTTCTCATCCGTTTGCTTAATGTTTTCTCTGATAACTCTGTGCTTACATTTTTTTTAATTGGACAGTTTTGCTATATGTCTCAAGTTAGACTTTTGCCGATTTGAATTTTCCTAATTCCTCTGGGAGGTTTGCTCTGTACTTATTTTCATCTTTGCCCTGAAGGGACGTGTCTTGTCTGTTGTGTGTATGTAAGTGGTGTTAGAGTGATAATACTATGTGACCTACAAGATCTTTTCTGTCCCCTATTCTCGCTGTAATTGCAGCTGGCCAATTAGTACAATTCTTTCTAGAAAGTGCATGATGTCGGAAGGGCCAAGATAAGACAATTTTCCCTCTTCAATTTTGTCTGCTCGTAGCTGCAAGACCCTGGAGTTGCACAATGCAGAGGAGTTTGAGAATAGATGGATATATCATCTTCTTTCCCACAAAATCTACACTTGACATCCTTTATTATTCCAAGCCTAGTTAGGTGTTCGTTCAGTTTACAATGGGTTGAAAAGATGCATGTCAATATACGGATATTGGGTTTGCTGAGCTTAATGACTTCTGAGAATCTCTTTTGTTATACGTTCCCAGAAGAATTTTAACTTGCCTCGTAGCGTATGTATGTATGTATGTATCTGGTGTTAGGGTGATGATACACTGCGAGCTAAAAGATCTTTTGTGTCCCATATTCTCGCTGTATTTGCAGTTGGCCAATTAGTCCGATTCCTTTTAGAAAGTGCATAATGTCAGAAGGCCCTAGATTAAGCAATTTCTTCTCTTCAATTTCGTCTGCTGGTAGCTGCCAGGCCCTTGAGTTGCACAATGCAGAGAAGTTTGAGAGTATATGGATGTTTCATTTTCTTCCCCACAAAATCTGCAGTCGGCAGCCTTCATTACTCCAAGCTTACTCCGCTTAGTTTGCAATGGGCTGAAAGGATCTTTGTCAATCTACGAATATTGTTTTTGGTGAGCTTTCACCATACCGTGGAGATTCTCCCAGTATTTGGATTTTCTCTGTTCTACTTCAGATTTGAACTTCTCTAATACAGTGCTATTTATCCCGCAAACAGTTTCTGGCACGATAAAATTCTGGGCTCGTTCTTAGCGAGATTACCTCTTATCTCGTTTGCTTTCACTCCTGTGTGTCCTGGAACCCACAATAGGGTTACCTTGTTACTTTCGCCCAACTCGTTTAGTTTGTGTAGACACTCCCAAACCAAGTTGGAGCTGCTGATACTGGAGTTTATCGCCCTCATGGATGCTTATCTATCAGACATTATGATAATATTTTGCCTTTCTTATGTGTTATGGCGTATATTTCCGACTGGAATATATTCCTGTTCTAGTACGCTCTGCCGTTATGGTGCCATCGGTGTACCATTTGATGGCGTTATTGAATTTCGAAATGGTGTCTTCAGGAAGCTGATGCGTATGCCTAGGCAATCCTTTACCGATCATTTTGCGAACTTGTGCGTTAAAGAGCGTGTTAAATTCCTTTTCCATTTCTTTATCGCATGTTCTTTTCACTTTGTTGTCTTAAGAGCTTTCACCATATTCGTATCGATTGTTGTACTAAATATTTTGCAATTACGCAACCAGCTTGAGCATAATGTGGTTATTAATCAACTGATTAGAGTTGATTATTTATGAATTTGAATACTATACAGCTGTTACAAGCATTTAATTTGGCTATTGGTTTCTAATTACTTTAGTAAATGTTATTGTATTCAGTAATAGACTTTAATTACAAAGTTTGGCAATATTTAGCGTAATTTGACTTTCAATTAGAGTATAGAGCTTTTGAGATTTTTATACCTGCACATTAACGTTCCCTTAAGCTCTGACATTGTACTTTATGAGTTGGGGTTTACTAGCATTGATTGGAGGGGGCCGTTGATTAATATTCCACCACAAAAAGATAGGGTTTGTGACCTTTTGCCTATGAATTTTATTTTACTTCGTCTGTACGTTACTTATCGCAGTAATTTATAGATTTAACTATGTAATAATAACGGTTTTTATTTGATTTTGACATTCAAGTATGGGTTTTCGCTTTTCAACTTGTTGGAGAGATTTCGCTAGTAGTAGAAAACCTTTTTTTCCTCCATCTTCCTTTCATTTCTTCCCATTTTGAGAGTCAGTTTACTAAGTTTCTCCAACCCTACCGAACAAAATCTGTATATATTTTGGAAATATCTTTAACTCAACTATCTCTACTGAGCTGGCTTTATTCCTTACACTACTCCACTATTACTAAACTGAAAACGATATAAGTACAACGTAGCTATTACCATTGTTGATACTAGCAGCACATTGTAAGAACCAATTCTTGTAGCACTCTTCATGATTGGTCAAGGGTTTATGCGGGTTACCCAAACAGTGTCGCATAACATATAGCATATTGTCTTCAAAAAAGTGACATTGTTCTGTTAACAGTAGGAAACTGTCAGTACTTTTTTCTGTAGTGATATCTAAACTAGCTAGTCGACCGCAAATACGTCAACAATCTAAGCAAAGTATGCTACATAGAAACATTGCATGCCATGTATAAAAATGTTACTAGAAACGTAATTGAAAAAAAAATCATAAATAGAAGCCGCTGGAACCGTTTCTTTGCGCAAAGAATATGATTTGCAAGCATACAGCAGCAGAATAGTTTTCTGAATTCCAGCAAGGTCATTTTAAAACGAAAGTGCAATGTTTCTCTATCTTAGCTAGTCAATAAGCTTGGTCATTTGTGACTAATGGCTAAAGTTGGATTAGCCGTAATCAAAAGAATTTTTTTTATAGTGAAGGTGGTATTGATCTGCTCAAGCTGAAACGGCACAACTGACTACATTTTACAGCACTTTGCTACATGATATGCTAGACGTGTTAGAATTTTGCTGAGTGAGATGTTGATTCAAATAGTCTTTATAAAAATCCATGCATAGGGATGCCTGTGTCAAAATAATTTTGAAGACACCGGATTTTCTGAGGTGAAGAACGATGCTAAACTGTTTGGAGGCAATTGCATGCAATAGGGTCGAATATTCCCTGAATTAATCCTTTGTATTTTGTTTAGTGGCTAAGAATTCTGCATCACCGCAGTAGCTTTCCATTACATCCTGGACCCGGCCACAAATTGAACGTAGCATATAACAACAGTCTCCACATTCATTTTAATACGCAAAATTGAAATATCTGGAGATATTTTTCTTAAATTTCTTATATAATAGTGACAGTAACGGTTGTCTTAAAAATACAAGAACGCCGTTTCCCTGCCTGTTGTTATTTTTACATCTGACATGAAACGAGACAATTTTCGTTTAGACTTCTTCCAATCGCACTCGCCTCCAATATAAATGTAAAACTCGTCTTATTTTCTAAAGATACGAATTTAAGAGGAACGTGGGCTTCTCTTTCGAATCGATAGCCTGCAGTCTCGCTCTGCTCCTTTTAAAACAGGATTTACGCCTACTTTTTTCCGTTTCCTTCGTTTCTTCATCAATATTGCAAGATCACAAGCCGATCTTCACCATAAAAGCGTTACATAAAAATATGTAAAATGCTGCAGGGTTCGTGGATCGTAAAACTAAATTGCCTCGGGAGGATTTAAAAAAACATTCTCAATGTTTTTCCGCCATATATCCGTGTATATAAATGCGAGGTGTGATAAATCTAGAAGGGATGCTTTTTTTATTGATGCGTAGTATATTTGAGCCCTGAGTGTGATACCACAAGCTAGTATTTTCGTTTGCGGGCGCATAAATTGCCAAATAAACAAGTAAATTGCATTTCTTATATTTCCGAAAGCTATAAAGCGCATTCAAAAATAATGGATGAAGGTTTTTATTTACTCACTTGTGAACACACAAATATCAGTTTTCGGGAACTGTTGGTTTGACTTATATTTGTGTTTGGTGTTTTGAATCTCTGATAAAATTAACTGTTTCTAGATAACACTATTAAATATTATAAAAACATCTCTTCGAGAATTCTATACAAATTAGCAACAACTTACTAATTAATTAATGGACAATTACTAATTAATATAAGGATGAAAATTTTTGGATTCAATTTTCGACCAATCAAAATTAATCCTTTTATGTCACATATGTCAGGATATCCAATCAACATTTGATTATACTGATAACTACCCCGGAATGTTATCACTAGCGATAACACCCCGGCTGTCACTTGACTTAATGTCATATCACTGCTTATGTTAAACTTGACAGTTTCAAATTTAATTTTCGAAATGTCACGATTTGGAGAACTAAATAGTCAAAATATAGATAAATTGAAAACAAATTCAGCAACTACTGCAAGCTCATTTAGTTTCTCAAATTGTACTTTCAGTAATAGTTCTTTTAATAAATAAATGTTAACGTTAATTTAAAAAGCAAAAAAATTTCTGACCAAATATCCCACGGACAGAGATAAATCCTCATAATTTTATTAGTTTCCTCTAGCACGTTTCTTTAGGTAACATCCCTCCGCCTACGGTGTCGGGATGTTACCAAGCAACGTGCTCTCGGAAACTATTCTATTATTACTACTGAAAATTTGGACAGTTTAACGGCATTTTAAAGAATGTTCTTTGAGTTTGGGGATCAGGTCTACTCCCAATGAATTTTTATTTGTAGAAATATATAAACAGCCATTGGAATTGTATCAAGCAGACTTGCCCGAAAAGTTTATGGCAGACTTAAAGATTTAATGTTAACAAACAAATTAACCAGTCCATCACAATACATTCTTTCATATCTTATGCTGGCCGACACAATTGTAATAGAACTTCATTTTTTTTTCATTCTGTCATAACTACTGCTCATTTACACCGTTTAACAATAATCTACTTTCATTCTTGTACGTGTTGTTATTGATTTGAATCACCTCATTTTGGCATGCCATAATGGTGAAATGATGTATGTAGTGTGCTTATGACATTTATCAGAATTTGCAGTATTACAGCTTAAAGAAAGTTTCATAAGTTTAAACTAGAATGTGGTAATTGAGTTTGAATTTCTCAACGTCAAAACCTTATGAGCTGATTTTGAATGCAGCTTATTTTGTTACACTTCATTTACTGATAATGAAACTAGCTGAAAATTAGCTGAGCTACTTTCTAGACTAACGCTCAACAGTGACTACGGCCGTATGGATACAATTTACCTAGTAATGTTTTCTTCTTGATTGTAATTGCATTTTCGCTATTTTCATTTTTGAAGTTAAATAGTTCCCATTGATGATCCTTTAAACTATTACTTCTTCTTCAATATGTATTCTTTCCTAGATAAGCAGTGCTGTAAGTGTTTGTGAATAGATAGCGTCAAAGTTAGACGTCAATATAGGGGGATGAATAAATTATCCAATGCCCAGTAAATCATACATAAAATATAACAAAGGAGATTCAGGAAGAAGACTGCAAGTTGTACAAACGATGGACATCCGAGAAGCACCAAAACCATCATAGTAACATAAGCATAATAATTTTTGTTAGAGACGTTAATCATTAAGTTATTTCCATTAGTGTTAGTGACAGGTTACGTTTTGATTGCAATTGAATTTTTGCTATTTTCTTTTTTGAAGTTACATAGTTCCCATTGAACATCCTTTAAACTATTATTCCTTCTTCAATATGTATTCTTTCCTATCTAAGACGCAATCAGTTCTGTTGTGCTTCGATAATTCTGGTACCTACTACATACATTTACTGGAACTTTTCGAGAGACTACACTGTGTCAGTAAACCTAGATGTAACCAGTCTGCTAAAAATCGATTTGTGTACCCTAAGAATGTAAGTAAGTTGTTGGTAAGTTTCCATCTCTTCATACTATAAATTGAAGATCCCACTATGTGCAAATTTGGATAACCATTATACCAAGGAAAGATTTGTAGCCCAATGTTTCAGGTTAATAAAGTATACTGCATGAAGTATGAGAATTTTTGGCGACATTCCAAGAATGCCTTTTTCGACTATACATATAATACTAATTGTTCTTATGACTGCGGTATGGTGAGATTGGTTATTATACATACAAGATTACTTACAATGAAGTCTTTCTTTCATAAAGTATCTTAAAATCCATAAAAATGCCGTTACCTAAACTAAGGCTAAGTTGCTTTGAAAATTTAATTTGGAAAATTAAGTAAATAACAAATAAATACTCAGCAGATATAATTCAAATATTTAAATATAAATAATGAAGATACAAGTTAATCTTTTGCTTCTATAACCTTTTCTTGTTTATTTATCTTAGAGAATTAATAGTTTACTTCTATTAAAGATGACCTTACGTGAACTCTTATTTGTGTTTTCTGCAATAAAAAATGGATAAATACATTAGAACGGCAGGAATACAGCCAGCAATTAGTTATGTGTATCATGTCATGTCTAACTTCTTAACTGCGATGATGTTTATGTGATTTATGTATATGACTCTACTGAAAAATATTTACGAAATCTCCTGTCAATAGAAACTTACCTTTCTGTAATGCGACGATGAGTTAGTGTCCGATATCGAGAAAGTATCGACGAATGAGTCGAAGCGAACCAGTTTTTTCGGCGGCGCTTTCTTGCGCGGACACAACGAGCACATCCCGTTGACATCCCGCGGGGGCATAATTACCGAATCCGGAGCTTTTTAAATTGCATTCGTCTGTCGCCATCACGGCGCCATCTACCGTTTTCAATACTCACCACTCACGGCGCACACACTCGTTCTTAGTTAATGGCATCTCTGCGAAGATGGCGTTGCGTATCCGCGCACTAGTGGTGAATTCGGAAACTATTCGATATCGATTGTTTATTTTGAATGTTTGGTTTACAATAAAATAGACTATCGGTGCTTAATTTCTCGGTATTCAGAAAAAAAAGCATAAGTACAACGTCTAGTTATGTAATGGTTCGGCTGGAGTGTTACACAAAATAATATTTTTGTAGATACATATCATAGTTTTTTAATGACTGACTATTTACTGAAATGACTTTTCGGTGAGGTTGTTTGGTGAAGAATTCACTTTAGGCCAATTTGAAGCTCAATCTAATTTAATTTAATTTTTTTAATATTATTTTTCAGTGCTTTATTAGAAAAATAATTATAAATAAAGAAGTAATTCAATTAAATTGATTTTCAATAGCTGCAATAACGAAATGATGATTCAATTATTAATTTACCGAAAAAGAATTTTACGTATGTAGGTACAAGAGATGCAAACATTACAAATGTAAATAAATATACTAAATCTGCATCGAAATTTTTGAGATTTTGAGCAAAATTAGCGCGCAATTTAATGAAAACATGCAGATGTAATAGGTTTTTAAGTACGCTGCTCATGCCAAAACTGGCACAATATATTTTGTAATTCTTTTTCCGTTGATTGTGTAGACCTTACTATTATTATAATAATTCGGTTAAAGCTATTTCTTGCAGCAGATGCCAGATTTCGTATTCAAATAAATTCAATTATTAACCGATTTTTAACATTTTCTGAAATAACGTTTATTATTATTAGATATTGTCCTTTAACTGTGCAAACATTAGACGGTTTTATTCTTGCGCAAACTTAATATTTGAAAATGACCCATAAAATGAACAGTTTTCAGATGCAAGATTAATATAAAAAAAAATCAGAAAATACAAAAAAAATCTAGTCGGTTAGCAGAGGCCAATGCGGTGGTGTTGTCGGCAAAACTTTCAATGAGCCCAAGAACACTGTCGAGTTGGATCTATTAGGAAATTTTGTATCAGTAATTACCGTTCACTATTACGATAATAATAATAATACATATATATTTGCCTAACAGAGAATACATCTCCAATTACAGGACAATAATTTATACAAACAAATATACAATAGCGTGAATTACTATGCTATTAAATGTTTTAATGTTCTTCCTCATCACATTAAGAACTTACCTCTTAATTCGCGTAAAAAAATTATGAAACAATATTTGTTGTCAAAAAAGTTCTACTCAGTTGATGAATATTTATGCAATAAGTTTAGTGATATACACCAGTACCACTAATGCTTGATTATTTTCTTGTTTTTCTCTGACGTATGTAAACACTATTTCTTGTGTATTGGCATTAATAAAGATTCTGCAGTATAGCACAGTCCTCGGATGAGATAATGTGGGCAAAGATTTGAAGATCATCCGCAAAAAGCAATTTCTGGGACACTATAATATCACTAATATCGTTGATAAAAGTGTTAAATATAAGCGGACCCAAGATCGAGCCTTGGGGAACCCCTGTAGTAGCGATATAACGTTTAGAAGCATAAGAATTGTAAAATACGTACTGCACTCGGTCAGCTAAGTACGACGTAAACAGTGCCACTAATGCGTCATTAAAACCAAACGACTGTAGTTTGAAGGGAATAATGCTGTGGTCTAAACGATCAAAGGCTTTAGCGAAGTCCGTATAAATACTATCCACTTGGCCACCGCTATCCAGGACGTTGAAAATAAATTGCGCATAACAAGATAGGTTGGAAACCGTGGAACTTTTTACGACAAAGCCATGTTTAAAAGGAGAAAAACTGGTTGCAATTACCGGATAAAGTTTGGTATACAAGCACTGCTCAAAGATTTTTGCAAAGGTGCATAGAATAGATACAGGCCTGTAGTTAGCAACATTCTCAGAATCTCCACTCTTCAGTACTG
This sequence comes from Popillia japonica, assembly GCA_004785975.1. Taxonomy (NCBI): domain Eukaryota; kingdom Metazoa; phylum Arthropoda; class Insecta; order Coleoptera; family Scarabaeidae; genus Popillia; species Popillia japonica. The sequence continues at coordinate 18,806 of SMLS01064386.1, forward strand.
GTATAACGCGTTCAATTTTCCATCTATCAGGGAATGTTCTGATCTTCAATATTAGATCCAAAATACATACCAAAAGGTGCACCAGTGGGTTTTTGGAACTATTGATCAAAAACACGGGTATTTGGTCATCACCAGAGCTGTGAGGGTGTTTCAATTTGCCAATTGAACTCATAAAGTCATCTATTCCAAATCCATTGATCTCTACGTCGATAGTGTTTATATTATTATTAGAAAATGCTTACGGTGCGGAAGCTGATGTGAAAACATTGCTAAAAACGATCAACCATTAGCTGTGTTTGATTACTAGGTTATCCTATAACCTATTAGACCTTTTTGGTTTGAGATGTTATTAGAAGAAAACTAATTTGCAATTCGTGTGGTGTAAGTATTGTGAATCGCCTTTATGCATAAACTGGGATACTAACTCCGTGCAAAGATGTTTTTCGTTAAATTAAAAAACCTTAACCTTAAAATCCGGTACTGTATTCGTTTGTCCTTTGTCACATGACACAATTTTAATATTGCCGTGGTTAAATCTTAAGATCTTGAATTCTATGACACTGGTTTGTAGATGAAGCAAAAAGCGGAAAATGATTGCTTGTAACTTGAGTGGGAAATGTAAAAATTACCTAAACAGTGTTAGACCTCTTCTGTTCGAGATGTTATTAGAAGAAAACTTATACTGCAATTCCTCAAAATATTAACCATGATAGGTCCTAAAATGGAACAGCGTTGCAAATTTCAGAAAGCTTGAGCGAATAGGACAAATTGCAGCTAACAATAAGTTTACAAATTTATCAATCGCATTTTAAACAATGATGTGTGAATAATGAGGTTTAACGTGATGATGGTATTTGACGTGTTAATATTATTAATTGTGTTTACCTCAAATTCCTTTTGAAAACGCAAAACCTATAAATCATTTATTTCAGAATCATACATGTATTTGGCAAAGAACATCGCCAGGTATAGCTAGCACGCTAACTTGTACACAGCTTATATATTTCCAGTTAGACAAAAGTGTAAATAAAAATGGAATTGAAGAAATATTATTCTTATCAGTAAATATCCTTAACCAAACAATTAACTATTTGTTTAGATTGTAGATCTTAGTGTTTAAAGCTTAGCGTAAATAATACGAATTATTTCATTAGCAAACCTAAAACAAGTTTTATTTGATCGAAATCAACATCCGTTTCACTTAAATTTAAACTCAAAAGAAATATACACCTTTCTGGCAAGATAGGAAATCGCTTTCAAATCAGTGATACATCTTCTCGTGAATAAATTACATAGTTTTCATTTAACGTCTAAGAATTTAAAGTTTGGAATGGTTTTGTGATAATTATATTTTGGTTACTTTTCTCATTCTCAGTATATGCGAAATGTCATTGATAAATTTCCTACATTAATCTGCGTTTAACTCAAGGAACATTAATGAGTCTTAGTGTCTGTATTAAGTTGGGCTTAGTTGCGTGAGAAGACCATATAAGGAATGAAGTTTTAATACTTACTGATATTTTGGCAATTGTCGACAATTTACTATAAATATAGGAGATATTTTCTTGATGATTATTTGATACTAATTCATATACAATTCTGGTAATTATGACTGTTAGCAGCTCAACTATGAAAAAAACGTCATGATGTACCACACATGGACCGTGCATTGATTAGCATTTCTAAGAGTGTGTTAGACAAATTTAAGTTGTATCTTCCATCGTATGTGTTAGTGATACCACAAAAAATATATTCTTAAAGTCAGTTTTCATAAATAAAGCCATGATGAGATGCGAAGAAGTATGAGATCATAAAAGACTAGTAAAAATATTAAACAGTTTCATAAGCACCTTTTAGTTCCAAACCAAGGAGAAATCCGTTTTGTTTCTTTCGTATGGAAAAAGACGGTTTGCACTAGCCCCAATATTTGTCGTCATATTTTGTTTCATATTAGAAGCTAATAAAGCAGAATTACGTAACCGCCATGTTATAATATGATTCTTTTAATAGAAGCATTACATAACCTGACTTGACTAGCCGAAAGAACAACTGAGCAAGATGTGCTGAGTATTTTAACTTCTCATCAAAAGACATTCTAGGAAATCTAGAAGTATTTCTGATTTTAATAGCTGGACCACATAAATCACACTGAGGTGTGTTATACTTTGCTTTTTAAAGAAAAAGATGCATTCTGCTTTGATACACACTGCTTATAAAATTAAAAAGGCCAATGGATAGTGCCGAAAAAGTTGTTAAGGAGACATTGAAAATCTTAAGGTAAATAGCAACCATCCAAGACATCTTGTGTTTTTTAGAAAACTATGCATCAATGAGATTCGTGAAAATTGGTTGGGTTTGTTGAAATCCTTGATTCAGAGTATTCTATTCTTGAATTGTAAAATATTATCTGTATGTCAGCTTACTGGTCTCTTAAACATTTATACTCCATAGTATAACAATTTGTGTTTGAGTAACATTAACTTATTTTGCTTTCAGCTTCAGTTTATTCTCAGTATTGTTTTGCCTACCGAATTCCTTTTACACTGTGGCAGAATTGGGTCCACTGCCATAATCTGGTAACAAATCAATTAAGCAAATATTTTAGTGTCTCCATTTTTTCTTCTTTTTCTAGCGAATGCTTAGTCTTAAGGTACTTTGAGACTGTCTTGCTTTTTCTATCGCTGCAACTCTTGCTGTGTAAATTGATGTGTCTAAATGTGTTCAGTAGCTTTGTTGTAACTTGAAGTATTCGATATTGACCAGAAGAGAGAATAATGCCGGATCTCTTCCATCATACGTGTGTCTTCTTGGAGTGATTTTTTATTCGCCTGAGGATCATCCGAATTAATGATTCATTTTGCTCTTTTAATCTAAGTGTACCTATTCGTATTTGGTAAATATTGAACGGAAAATTTTATATTCTTATATGAGAGGTCTAACAATATTTTACTGCTATGAATTGCTTAATTTACAGAGGAATATTTTCGCTTGTTCAAGAACAGCTACTGTAACTGTTTAATCGTTAATGAAGATATTGGAACGGATTATTTAGTAAATCAAAGGAACGGCAAATTGGCCGGTTTATACGTTTCGTTGTAGTAAAAAACGAATTCATAAATAAATCCCAATCAATAAAACGCACAGTACATACTCCAACGTTAGCTATCGTTCTTATATACATCCTCTTTAGTAACTTTTCTAATTATTTATAACACGAAATGATGTATTGATGGTTCCCTAATTTAAAACGTGTGAAATGGGAGTAGAAAACTATTTGTTTAACGTTAAAAATATCCAGCTGCGTATACAGTAACGTGATATTTATTTTGAAAATAAAAATTTTATTTTGAAACCGGTAAATTCTCTTCAATTGACGGCGAAGTTATCAACAACCCAAATAAATGTTCAACTGTATAAATATACAAGAGATTTACGCAATTGTAGAGTTTAGCGGCGTACTGGCGTGCCTATACAACAGCGCCAGTTGCAGCGGTCCTAAAGAATTTCACACGTAGTAAAAAATAAAGTTCAGCTTAGTTATAAACGTAGTTTCGAACCTGAAATGATGTAATTGCATATCTTCTGTTCTACGTAAGTTAAGTTCTAGGCAGGCTTTTTAAGTCGGTAGGGTATTTTACTTTAAACGCACGCCGGTCTAGTCTGATTTGGCTCGAGAAATGCTTGTTTGTATTAAGATAAATAAACAGATTTCCTAAAATCAACCTTACAAGAGTGCTCGTATTTGTGAAACTGCATTTGATTATTTTATTATATGGTGCTCATCTGTATTCCAAACAAGCTTTTTGTTTTGAACTTTAAATCTCTCAGAAAATGTTATTTTCGTATACGTTTTGCTTGATTCTTCACAGCCCCATGTTTCCGCTGATTTATTTAGTAACAGTATAATATGTATGTGGTTCCAGGTAAATTTTTGTTAGGAAGTATTTGCGGAGTATATTTGCCTGTAATATTAAATCAAACATGATATTTGTGTATGTTTGAATACATTTTCTAGAAAGCTGTCGCAGCTGGCAAACTTTGAAAGGTATGTAAATAAGCATGTTACTAAATGAAATGATGTATCTCGATACAGCTCTGTAGCCTTTGAAAAATTAATAACAGCAAAAAATTCAATTAATTCTTTGGTTCTTTTTGAAAGCCAGATGAGTTATATTTCGAGTTTTGGCAGTTGAATCCTATAACTTTGCATTTTAATATTGATATGGGCGACTAAAAGTTACCTCCATAGTCAAGCAGCATAGCAAATGATAAGCGACGGAATCAATATAGTGACGGAAACACAAGCTACAATCCGAGCTTAGCATTTGTATTTCTAGAAAGTTCAGCATCTTGTTGCATCTATAGTGTATCTTTTTGTCACTATGCTGTGAGCGCTACCTAATAGTTATCTCCACAACGAAGTCATGGAACGAGATGTATAACCAACGTCCCTACTCCACAAATGTCAGAAAATAGTAAAATGTTGAAGGTGGACTAAAAATATGGGAATGTACTCAAGATTTAATTAATTTTATATCTTTTAACAATACGCAATTAGCAAATCAGCGCGTATTGGATTTAGGATGCGGAGTTGGAATCATTGGTACATTTTGTTTAATGAAAGGAGCATTTGTCTATTTTCAAGATTATAATCCTGAGGTAATTAGATCAGTAACTATTCCAAATGTTCAATTTGGAGAATCTGAAAAATGTCCAAGAATATTCAAAATTTTATTCTGGAGATTGGGGTTTATTCCTGGATATTTTGAAAGAAAATAATACAACATTTGATATCATATTAACATCTGAAACAATTTACAACACAGAAAGCTATTCGAAACTGCACTTTATATATACAAATTGCTTCAAAGAAGATGGAGTAGTTTATGTAGCTGCAAAAACTTATTATTTTGGAGTAGGTGGTGGGTTTGTGGTCATTTAAGGAATTTGTGAGTTCAAAAGGTATTTTAAATTTTATCAGTTTGGACACATTCCAATGGAATAAGTCCACAAATTCTAAAGTTATTATGGAAGCATGAAATGCATTGACTTTATATTAGTCATAATATGGAGGATATATATTCTTTGGTGGTAAGAAGTGAACCATAGGCTCTACATGCATCATCTTTGTATTTATTTTACTAGTATCTGTTCAATAATAGATTTAACAAAATCTTGAAATTTTTAGGGTCAATATTGTAATGTACAAAGTGCAACGAGAGAGTTAATATATCACCGTAGCACCGTCAAAATATTGACCTCAGCAGTATAAGCGCTAAACATCAAGTGTAGGTTGTTGGTCAAATAGTTAGACGGTAACCTGTCAAACAGTTTTGAGTACCTAGTGGTTCGAGCCATCTTGAAAGTGCCGTAATTTTTTGTTCTCTGAGTCTACAATGCTTCTAACAATCTGTGATGAAGAACGTCCCACAAATAATTTTGCTTTTTGCAAATTTAAATTTTTAGTTTGAAACTCGTTGAAGAAATTTCACCCAAATTTTGTTGCCTTAAGTAAGTAACTACAAAAATTGCCGTTAGAGGTTGCTCTTAGTCCAGCCTTTATTTGTGCCTTGTTAGTTCAATATAAACGTTACGTTTACAGGGTGGCAAAGTGGCAGCGTGAGAGACCAACTTGGAATTGGAGTAGCAAGTAAAACAACATATTGGAATATCAACTCCAGCAGTATAAATGCTATGCTCGACTGTAGGTTTTTGTTTCTGTCACTACTGTAATGTAACTGTTAGATTCATACTCCCTTGATGATGATTTGAGCTTGTCTATAGACTGAAGCAATTCAACGAAAGAATAGTGCATTATCATCGGTAAGGTTTGACGGTAGTTTCGTACATCAGTCGCTATGTTAGTATCACTACTGATATGACACTGTTTCTCTTCAATATGAACGTACAACAACTGCAACAATACCATATACAGTCCGCGACAAAATTATAGTCGCATGCTATTAAAATGCGAAAAGTTGAAAATATTCTCAAAATAATAATTTGATATAAAACTATGTTATGGTAGAGCCAAAATTGTTAAAAAAAAACCAATTTTTAGCCGCGGCAAAAGTATAGTCGCACTGAATTTGCCAATTTCTATTTTGTGTTAGAAATATAGGAGTGGGGATTCTCTAGGCGTGCCCGTTAGAAACAAGCTTCGGTAGCATCTGTTAGTACTAATTTCGATTCAATGGCGAAAATGCAGAGGAGTAAAATTTCAAATGATTATGAGTAAGATCAAATTAATGCGCTTAAAGATGAAGGTTTTTGTAATCGTGGAATACTAAAATTAACCGAAGTAAACTTGTTGTTCGCAATTCTTTAAAAAATAAAGAAAATTACGGCAAAAAGAAGAGATCTGATCGTCCTCACGCTCTGTCATCGAAAGATAAAAAGCTAATTTTACAAGTAGCATCCAATTCTTCTCTTAGTGCTAGTAAAATTGGTTCTGCAGCAGGTGCAAATACAAATGTTAGAAATATACAACGTTCACTTACAGAGTCTCAGAGTCAGAGTAAATGAAACCCACGAAGCAAATGGTCTACGTTTTGGCCGAGAACACATTACACGGAATGAGTAATGGAAACAGATATTTTCCGATGAAAAAAATAATTTGGATGGACCTGATGAGTTTTCGTATTATTATCACAATTTGCGAAAAGAAAAAGCATTATCTCCCCGTAGACAAATTGGCGGAGGGCCAGTAAGGATATGGGCTGCCAACTAAAGTAAATTCTCAAATTTATAAAAATGTGCTAGGAGCAGAACTCCTGATACATGCTGAGATTTTAGCCGGTGCTGATTACATTTTCCAGCAGGACAATGTACCGATCCACACTTCCCGTGAAATGAGGCAATGGTTTTCGGAAAAATGTTTGGGGATATTTGGCGCGAAATGTTTATAAAAATGCCGCCTATAACACTATAGGATATCTGTAAACGGCCATAATTGACTGCTGGACTCAATTTCCGCAAAATTATATTAAAACATTGAATAATAATACATTAGATTAGAGTAATGCTACACAAAAGCACAAATTTAAGTAGCTCTCACGGCAAGCAGTCTCTTAGTTTCATGCATAGCTTGTAATTTGAGTCTAAATAATTGACTAACAAATCTGAATTAGCTATAATAACGTTGAAACTGCATCTGTTGGCAGTTTGTAACTTCATATTTGTTTCAGCGGCTCGAAATTAAAATTAGTTATTCCAAATGATTTGTTAATTAAATGTCAGACACTTGTTATAAACAAAACGTATTTTTAATTTTAACCGCAATTTCATTACATGATATTTTAGTGGAAAGAAATAATTATAAACGTGGTATACCGTATTCAAGAGTGTATAGTTATGAAGGCGTAGATTTTCTTCGGTTGTAAGAACCTCCTACGCATTATTGAAATATGTTCCAGGAAAACGCATAAAGTTAAGGCAAGCTACCAAAACAAAGCTGTAAAAACGCTCATCCGTGTTAAAATGACAACTTCCTATATTGGAAGCTCTTGGCAACAAGAAACATTCTGGATTTATGCGTGAAACCAGTGGCGCTTAGAATAGCACCGAATAAAAACGTAAGGGTATTTTAAATCGATTCGGATATAACTTATTGTATTACGAATGGAAACCGTAGGCGTCTAATGTAGTAGCATTTTTTATGTATTTCTTTTATGTTTTAGAAATATGTTCATGGAATTCTCACATGAAGAGATGATATTTTGTTAACAGTATCAGGTATTGTAAATTCCGTATATAATTAATATAAACAATGAACTGGAAGTTGTTTGAAGTGTAACATTTATTAAAGTACACAAATTTATGGAAGCCAACAAAACAATTAGAAATAGAATCAGTTGTACTTGAATACCTATCTAGATATCAGCAATGGAAAGTAAAGAAGAAAGATAATTTTTACACAAAGGCGCATATTTGTATGTACGAATCTGTTCTTGAAAGAACTGTCGTTTAGAATAGTTTGAATCACTGGAAGCACTCCTTTTTAAATATCAAGAGCTGTAGCGCTATTTGTAACAAACAATATATTGTAAATTATTAATAATAATAACTTTTATTAGTCCATTTTCTTGGAGTAAGTCGACAATGTAAGCGGTAAAACTCTTCCACATATCTCGCAATGACAGAATGCTGATTGAAACTTAAAACGTTCTTTTAGCGTCTTAGAATTTGCTTTCAGACTTGTTTTCATGAACAGAAGTCCAAGTATATCATCATGATAAAATCCAACCCACAGCAGACAATCTATGAAGGTATAATAACTTTTTTCATCACTACTTGCGGATATTTAGAATATAGAATCCTCACGTACGTGTTTCCAATGCTGGTGAGTTAGTAATTCAAGGGTTCTGTCAATCCTGCTCCTCAGAAAAATAAAATATTTTTTGGGTCAGTTTAACCTTTTCAAGATAAAACCAGAGCTGCATATGTTGTTGGCCATGTAAGCAATACCTTACTAAGTATATATTCCCTGTGGGTATTCCAATTTCACAAATTTTGTTTACGAACCAACGACTAGATATGTTGGTCAAGATTTTATTTCAAGCTTCGCAGTGATCACAACGAAGTATAAAGAGAAGGCCCTACTTCTACTACCGCTTTCTGCATTTCACTCGTCATAATTTTTTATTATTTCTGTTGTGCTTTCTTAGGTCTATTCTTGTTATAGCTTCTTCTACCTCTTTCTTACATGTATGTGCTGGTCTTTCTGTTTTTATTTTAGTCGATGGGTGATGTTCTACAAGAAAATATCTTCTTTGAAAATGTTTTTTTTAATAATTGCTGGTACTGCTCCAGCGAACTTTGAAGACTGCACACTAAACGCAAAAAGAGCAATTTAGAATAAACCGGCATAGGTAGAGTATACCTTTAACTTATAGAAGAAAGATGAATGGATCCTTTGTCAGATTTACGATAGCAGTCAGTGTTTTTTAAACTGTGTATTTGAAATAGATGAAAGCATTAAAGTTTAAACCAGGCAATACCTGTAAGGTGCTCTTGATGCAATCGCAGACTAACTAGTCCTGCTGAGAGAAGGAAGATTAGCGAGAGCGATATTATTTTCTTAAGGAACGCATCTCATACACATATCCCTAAACGATGTCGATAATCATTTGCTACATGTGTTCAGCAAAAATAAATTTTCTGATGATATTAGGTTCTAAACCTTTCAAAGCTAATCTTTTATTACAGTCCCAAATTACATGTCTATATCTGAATAGTATACTAAGCGACATTAGAAGTGTTACACATGGAAGGAATAATTTGTTTAACTTGATTTTTTGGCAATGTGATAGTTTTGTATCAGCAATGAAACGATAACATTTGCAAGAAATTATGTATATATGTATATATTAACACGTAATACGAAAAAAAATGTGTTTGGCGACCCCGTAGCTGAGTACACTCCTGTACACATCTAGGCATCGACAAAATAAGATGGTCGATATCTGCTTGTGGCACCTCGTGCCAAACAACCTGAACTTCATTGATAAACTGCGCCAATGCTTGTGGAGGCTGGTGCAAAGTAGACAGTCTCCTCTCCATGAAATCTAGCACATGTTCGATGGGGTTTAAGTTCGAGGAACGAGGTGGCTACAGCAAAACTTTAACGCCTGTGTCTTGGAGAATGTCTATAGTTTGACGAGCACTATGGGACGTATCTCGTCTTGGTAAAAAAGGACGTCCGGACGGCCATCTAGGTAAAGTAGTAAAGTAGTTTATAGGACATCATCAACATAACGAGCAGCTGTCATGCTGCCTCGAATAAACAGCCCCCCCACCCACTACTCCAAAAGTCCTATGTACATGCCTGTCAACAGCAACCGCCATATCATGTCCCTCTCAACGCTGGAGTCATATTCTACGATCATCCCGCATACCTAAACAGAATCGCGATTCATCGCTGAAGACGACATTCTGCTTCCCAATGCTGCCGTGCTCTGCACCAGTTCCAGCGTTGACCACAGTGGTTTCCAGTCAAAGGAAGGAGTAGTCGTGGATGGTATGACAAAAGTCTCGAATGTGCGGCGATATAGTGTACGCATAGTAACAGGTCTACCTTCTTCTCCAAACCATTGGTCAGCGATTTGAGACGTTGTAGCAAAACGGTCTGGTAGAGCTAGTTGCCTGAAGCACCTATCTTGATCCTTTGTGGTACAGGTCGGTCGTCTTCATGTTCCTCTACCTTCTTCTGTCCACACACCACACACACGCATTACCGTGCTGGCGGTACAATTAACACGACGGCCAATTTCGCGATGGGACAAACCAACATCTCGACAGACAACAATTCTACCCCTGACAGAGTCACTTACAGGTTTAAAATTTTGCCGTCTTCCAACGCTAGGCACTCTGTTACGCTTAAATATACTTGACGCCAAAAAATCAAATTGAACAAATTACTAATTCTGGGTGTAAACACTTCTAATGTCGCTGAGTATATTTATTGAACAATGCTTATTATTTTTCAAGCAACTGAGAGACAAGCTCAGTCAACAATAGTACGTAGGCCATCCGCTGTATAATTATGACAAGGAATTATTGGTGACATAATATGCTTTCTAGTAATTTATATTACACATAATGAAACAGTCACTGCAAAATATGTACATTCTGGCGGTAATAAACCGGGCGACATCACCCACCTTTCTGTGGCCCGCTGTCAGAGTCCAATCATCAGCATAGCCAAACTTCTGCGGTGCAGTAACCGGCATGTCTGCAATGAACAGGCTGAAGAGTAGCGGGGCAAGAACAGAGCCCTGTAGGAGACCATTATTGCGTTTTATTGTCTTGCTTCTGTGGTTCCCCATTATCACTTGAAATGTTGTATTTGACAGCATATTGTCAATGAGATTGGTTATTCTTTTACAGGGAATGATTTGGATCAATTTATATATGAGCCCCTGCCTCCAAATGATGTCGTAAGCTGCCGTTAGGTCTATGAATGCTGCAGCTACTGTGTGTTTCTCTTGGAATTCGGCCTCTATAAATGTCGTCTGAATTTTTTGACTGTTTCTGTTAAGGAGCTAATAGTTTATAAACCATACTTAATAGCGCCATAGGACGGTAATGTTCTGGCCTTTCATTTGACTTTCCTGGTGTTAGGGTTGCGATGATCTTCTACGCAGTAAAGACCCAGCTTGTCGACTAGATCCTTTAAAGTCAAGATTTTTAATAGTCTCGGTCCAATTTAGACGTATATTTATATCGATGTTGTGTAGTAGGTCATTGGCTATTTCACCATCTCCACTTTCTAGGAACTCCGTGTTTAGTTGATCGCAGGCCTCGTTCCAACCTGGTATATATTCTTGTCGGTAGCCCCTAGGAACAGCCGTTTTCGCAGAACTAATAATTTCTCTCGCAAACCTTTTTGCCGATTGGAGGAATCCAATTTAAAGTGTAATCCAGCTGTTCAGAGAATTTTTTCCAGTTAGCTTTCCTGAAATTCCACCTCAGTCGGGGGTGTTATCGGACTATCGGAATAGTCAACCCTATAGTAATAATCACCGGGCGGTGCTGTCTATGAGGGAAATCCGGAAGAACATCCCTTGAAGCAGTCAGTGGCTTATCATTTACATCCTTAGAGACAAAGACAGATCCGTGCGGCTGATGCAAATGTACCTCGATCCTTGGCGTCAAAAACAAGATACGTATTTTGTTCTTCAGGCCAGCCTACCAAGGCCTCTCCATTATTATTGTTGGCGCTGTACTTCCACATCTCGTGTTGGCTGTTAAAGTCCCCTATGTACATATGTATGTGCATGGGTGTGAGTGGGTTTTTATCACCTCTGGAGTCCAGTTAATGGCAAGTGGCTTGTAGATGTTAACCACTGTAACTTCTCCAATTTTGGTGACCACTTCTCGTATGTTATTCTGAGTAGAGATAGCACTGTACAATTTTTACAATTTTAAAAGTAACTATGTCATATGTGATGTCAGCCATACGCTAAATAAATAAATCTGGCGGTAATACTGAGATCTGACGTAGATATGTTGCTTTATACAGAATGTGGACCAATTCACCATTAGATTGGTCACAAAATGGCGAGTTAGTATTGAGATTTTCGATTACCATAATTATGGCTTTACTCTTCTAAATTTTTTATAGTTTTTATCTCGAGATATTCTTGAATATAAAAAAGTATATGTGCCAGCAATATGGGAAGGTCATTTATATTTCGCCGCCAAAAAAAATATTTTTGTGACAAATAAGTATTTTAATTAGCATAATCTCTCCAGCACTTTATTACTACTCGAAAACACTATTAAATTGAAACAGCTTTGTTATTATTGATGTAATAAACTGATGTTTATGATGTTGGCGTATGCTTTTGTTACATTTTCATTAAATAGCAATTGAATAAATAAAAACTATCTATTGCATTTTATAGCATTTTTTATAAAACTGTTTAGCAAACTGAGATTATAAGCTGTACGACCATTATCGATATTCTAATTAAATCATTTATCACATGTTGTAAGAAATATCTAAACTGCATATTTGAATAATATTATCTTCAATGGAAAAAGTTTTGATAACAGAGATTGGAACAAGCGTTAGCAATTATATCTTAGAACTAAAACCAAAAACAGAGAAACAAGCACTTAAATGAAATTGGTGAAGTGTGAATTGTAAATATACCTACTAATTTTAGAAAAAGACCAACGCTACATAATGTTATACTTAGATAAATTAAATTATATCTATTTGCTTCAGAAATACTTGTTAACTTATTCTCCTATACCTTGAATTTATTGTGTTCCTTTTATAAAATATCAAACAACACTATCATTATTCACGAAACGGCGAATTAAATTTTAAAGCCGAAAGAGTAAACATCACTGTTTACGTTACAATTCACGAAGGTCATCGCATAACAAAACGTGTTGTTTGCCTACGTCACTGACAACTTTAAGTTATCCTTAGAATATAAATACCGCTACATGAAGCATTCGAACAAGGACTTACTTAAACGCTTTGTTATTACTATACCTTTATATTACTTTCATATATTTTATTTATCTCAATATGGGGAATATTTATATATTTATCTACGTTCATATTTCGTAAAACAAATGTGCAAGTATAAGCACTAAAATGCTTTATATTTTCTGTCAACACAGCCAACGATATAAATTCTGTGAAATCGATAAAGAAAACTTACAACCGAATTTTATGAATCGTTTTTCTTCTCTAGACGAGAAACAAAACACGCCGAATATTTCGTAAGGCGTCGGATACTGACATTCGGCCTGTCACTTGCAGCGAAACACACAACCGTTTTCACATTGCAAACATTCTGACAGTTTTCAAAAACCAGATGATCGCAATGCCGTACTATTACCCGCCCTTCATGTACTGCCAGCGCTAGTACCGAAAGCTCCCATCGACCGTAGTGGTGGCGGTGCCGGTATAGTTACCGATTTCAACGATAGATGTCACTTTAGACGAGGGTAGTATAATAATCTATAACCACTGACCTATCTCGACGCGGTTTGTCGTTTCCTTGGTCTTCCCTTCAAGGTGGAAGACAGACGAACACAATGTGATGGAATCGATGATTATTGTACGCATAATCGTTTCGAAAATCTTGTGGTTTGTGATCGAAAATCTTTTTTGAAACGATGTTTTTGCGAGAATAAATTCTAAGAGAGATTATCAAAACTATTTCCTATTTTGGTTGTTTGATTTTATGATTACTTGCTATGCAACCATATTCATTTTCAGTTACCTACGACTCTAAAATGAATATAACGGTATCAGAAATTTTCACTTTCCTTAAAAGCTCCTATAAATGGGTATTGGTAATCCTAAGCAATATATTAGCAAATATAATTTTGTTTTAATGTCAAGCAGTTACATACATACATACATAAATATGTATGGATATCTTAGCATTTTCCCAAAAATATTTATTATTGTATGAGTTTTGAAACTTACCAAGTCTAAAGATTTCAAGGCTGTCAAAGCATAAGTTATATAAAAAATCACCATAGAAAGCACAAATAAAACACACAACCTAATTTTTGTTGCATTGAGAATATTTCTAGTGAGAAAGGTTGCCATTTAGAGGTTAGCATTTCCAGACAATCAATAAGATTTTTTTGCTTTGTGAATCTGGTTTCCCAATATTAAATGTTATTTATTGTCATGCTACAAAAACAAAAAAGAGATTTCTCTGAATATGGATTACAATTTAGCATGCGCGAGTACCTTGGAGTAAAAACTAAGGACTACTTTCTATTCACTCATACGAAACTGGGAGAGAATAAAAATGGATATCAGCATATACGTAAATGATGTCTACAATACTGCCACGTAATAAATACTAAAGGATATGGTACCCAATATAGAGCACCAAGCAACTCTTTTCTTCTTTTGAAAGATGTTTGTTGCCAACTAATATAAGTGTAGAATCGCTCAGATCAATATCATGTGGAATTGCCATAAGATATCAATGGTTAAGGTATCAAAAGCTTTCATGTTATTGTTAGTCATCTCCAAGTTTTTAAAACTAGACTGATGCCTAAGAAATATTTTCAATAACCATTTCAAAATTTAAATGAATGAAGTTAACACTATCTTCTACATTACAATGATGATTTATAGAGATATCGAAGCTTCCAGGACCCGAGTCTTTATACAAGGTATACAAACAGCACCAATACACCAAACAGTGTACAATGGTGTCAGTATCAAGGCAATAATAAAGCTGTTAGTTGCAATTAGTAATTATCATCGAATCACCAAGAGATCCAGTGAATATTTGTAAAATTTATAGAAATGCTATTGTGTTGAAAGGTCTTTGACAGAAACCGGATCATTACGTAACGATTCGTTATATAT
>SMLS01064388.1:0-26586 GCA_004785975.1 Popillia japonica
GTTTAGATATGAATAAAATGCATACAAGTTTTATAAAGAATTTATTGAATATTATAATATATGTACATATTGGCGAACATTATTAACAATAATTTCTATTTATCTTAATATGTACATATAAGTGATTATACACATACAAAAGTAATAAGAGAAAGGATGAATTTACTCAATCTTACAATCAAAATTACAAAAGTATATTGTATTACATTTATAAAGTCTCTCATAAAAATTTAAACATATTAGAATGATAGTTTCGTTGCTTCTATTGTCAATAGAAGTCATTTTTTGTCGGTAGTCATATCCCTTTGTTTTAAGGAAAATAATATTCTTGTTTTTAATAAAAAAAACTTCAAATTTCTCGAGAATATTATAACATTTTGGAATACGGGGCAAATCTTGTAGTTGTCTTGAAATGTTTTCGAACTGACAGTATTATTTAATATCAATTTTTCATTCGCAGGGTATTTCATTGCACACTTGTGGAAATAGTCAAACAGTTGAACACAACATAAATTGGAATCACTTTTACATTCACATGTCATTTTGTCATTTTATTTGTGTCTTGATATTTATCTTCTGCTGTGGATATGAAACAGTATCATAATTCACAAGTGGAATATTTTTTTTACTTTGAATATCAGAGTACCAAGTAAATAATACAATGCTGCTTTTACGGCATCGGCTAGCTTTTGGTTATTTGTCCAAGCCTGGAATAAATTTAGGTTAACGTTTTCTTCATCATCGTCGTTCGCTGTTTTTTCTAATTCATTAATCGAATCACAATACTGCAGGGTTACGTTCGAAAACGTCGAACCCGAATTAAAAATTGCTCTTAGGTAGTGGGGGTTGAAAAAATCAAGAGGTGAATAATTATGTACATGTGCGACGCTCGTGCGCTGGAGTTTTCGAACGCAAGTTTTGTTCACTGCCGCCAATTCTGTTTGTATTCGTACCGTCAGTTGTCAGCAACAAATATAATTTATAGACCTTTTAGAGATAGCCGTAAAAATTAGTGTTAAAGTAGAAACCGTTATTTCTGGTTGTAACCTTGTAAAATGGAAAATAGAAGTAATATTATTGCTACTATTTTGGCATCAACTAAATTATACTTGGAAAATATGTTAGATAATTCCGAAAGTAGTTCAGATGAAGAAAATATAAATTATGGACTAATTACTAAATTGCAATGCAAGATTAACCCTCGTCGAAAAGAAACTCCTAGATGTGTGGGATATTATGAAACAATCATTCCGCGTTATTTACCCGAAGATTTTCAAAGGAATTTCCGATTAACGCCAGCTGCTTTTGAAGCATTATGTGCACAATTGATACCCATTATGCGAGAAGGATATACAACAGGAAGACCCTTATATAAACCTGAGAAAAAAATTTTAGCAACAATATGGTTACTTGCAACACCAGATTCCTATCGGTATGTCATAAATATTAGTGTATGTAATACCTACATATTTTTGACAAATTACTTTTAGTTCTGTGGGTACCCAATTTGATATGGGTAAAAGTTCATTAAATGATTCATTTAAGTTAGTGATTCGAGCAATTAAACAATTAGCACCTGCAGCCATTAAATGGCCAAGAGAAGTAGAAAAAATAGAAAGAATTACTACCGCCTTCTCAGCATTTGCTAATATAAACAACGTAATTGGCGCCGTAGACGGCACATTTGTCCCAATAAAAGCTCCAAAAGACAATTCCCAGGTATATATAACGAGAAAATGTTCATATGCTGTCTCATTGCAAGCGATAGCAGTACCATCATTACAATTTACAGATTGTTTTACTGGGTATCCAGGATCCGTCAGCGATGCTCGCATTTTTCGGAATTCGTATATATTTCGCCAAGTGCAGGATAATCCAGGTAAATACTATGCAATCATAAGGTGCAATAAATAATAACTTTTTCTTCATAGGAAATTTTTTTAATAATACATTTATACTTGGTGATAAAGCTTATCCGTTATTGAATTGGTGCATTCCTCCGTACATCGAAAGGCAACGTTTGACACCAGCACAAAGTCATTTCAATAAAGCTCATGCTAAAACGCGACAAGTAGTAGAACGAAGTTTTGCACTTCTCTTTGGCAGATTCCGAAGATTGCAATACTTAAACATGAACCGTTTGGATTTAATACCAACAACCATATTAGCATGTTGTGTATTACATAATATTTGTCTGAACTATGAAGATATTTTTATAGAAAATTATATTGAAGAAGGATTACCATTTTTTCAACAACATATGCAGCATGATCCACATCGCATTCCTGAAATAAATCCAAATGAACCAAGACATGTACGTGATACAATAGCAAATGAAATATTGGAAAGGCAGGGAAATAGAAGAATGTAACAATGTTTTTAATCTTTTACTTTAATTACTTAGAAACATACAAAACAGCAAACAAAATATATTAATTCTTATAAAAACTAAAATATATATCATAAAAAACAAAATAAAAGATAGATTCTCTAACTGTAGCCTTATTTCGTTTATAGTTTATCTATGAGCTTGTTCATCATTTGTTCATACACATTTATAGCTTGCTTTGAAAGTTCTTGTCGTTCAGTGTGTCTTCTTTCTTTTGCCACTTCCTTGTCGTGCTCTTTCTTATTTAAAAGTGAGGCTAGCACAGAAACTTCTTTTTCTAGACGTGATTTTTTTTTGGGGGTTTCACCTTCGCTGCCACTATTATCTACTTCACATGGAGACTCTAAAATGGATGATGCAAGTGCGATGGGCTCAATGTTATGATTCTTGCCAAACATGTCATCAAATTCATCAAAGTAGTCAAATACTACAGGGCTTTCTCCTGTTCCACGACATGACATATTGTCCTTCTTTTTTATATATCTTGACTTTAGATACTTAAACTTATTTTCCACTTGTGCCTTGGAATAATTATATCCGCTATCTCTCATCTTGTCAGTAATTATTTTCCAGACATGTTCATTTTTCATTGTAGTGCTCTTGAAATTATTTATATTTTCCTTATAAAATGTAATTAAATAGTTTATTGCAGTTCGGTCCCACCTAGGACACAGAACTGTGGAGGAAGATTGGGTTGCCTGAGAACTGCAAGGTTCTCCCTCTTCAAGTTTTGCAATATTGAAAAACTCTAACAATTCTTTTGTAGGGTCTATGTACATTAATATGTTATCTAAAATAGGGAAACTATGCAACGTTAATTTACACAGACGGAGTAATGGATTACTAACCTTTAATATCCATAACTAACCAAGCTCCAGAGTCATTTTCAACAACATCGCCATTGCTATTTTTTACCAGTATATGCCGATCTTTATTCAAATCCATAATGAGTCAAGAGCTTTTGCCTGTTTACAGATCTATAATAAATAAATATAAATTCAAAAATAATGAAAACAATTATATAAATTTAAATATAACCTCTTCCTCTTACAATTCCCCGTCGTATACAGACCATACACGCATGCGCGACGATTTTCAAGCCACTTTTAACTTTGGTAGTTCGGGCGTTTATAGTGCGTTACTCAATACGTTTTCGAACGCTCATTTCCTCTCGAAGGGGAAGTGGTGGGGAGACACTCTGCATGAACTTGTATGTTTTCGAACGGCATTTTAGGTAAATTTTCCGCTAGAGTGTTGTTGTCGAACGTAACCCAGCAGATGATCTTCATCTCAAATTACACAGCTACCTGGTATACCTGTACATTTTTAAAGCCTTTTTCTGACTTGTTTGTACACTGAGATACACAATATGCAGGCATTTTGTTGCAAATGGCAACTAATAAAATACAACTCACTTAATCAAATCACCACTAACAAAGCACAGACTGAAAGAAAGAAGTGAGTGAAAAGAAACACTCAAAATTAAGGTTATGTGTGTTAAGAGGCTGTCAATACAAGGTAAATATAACCGCCATTTGGGTCCAAAACGTACTTCTCTCTCTAACACAGGTTCCTTACGTATTGCGGTTAGTGATGAGCGATATTTCACTACCTGTGATTCTTTCACGGTGATTGGAAAATCACCGATCACGTCAGTGAGTGGAGAGTTCTACAAGCAGTGATCAGTGATTGGGAGAAATATCGTTCCTTCGATATCAAGTAACGAGAATGCGGCGATCACTGTCAGACGATTAGCCAGTTCTATTACCGGTGAATTAACCTTCATTTTTAGTAACGTCTGGTAACGTCGTAGCAAAACGGTGATTACTGGTTGCCTATTGAAAACTAAATAAGTATAACAAATCACCGGTGAATATCGGTGAATAACATATGCATATATTACCTACATACAGGGTTAGTTAAAAGTATGGAGACGGCGATTTATTGTCGTTAATATTCATTTTAAAGAATTATGTTCAATATAAAAGTTTGTTAGGATATTTTGATCTACATTTGAGAATATTTGATTTTTTTTCTTTCTTCAATTGTTTTTTAGTTACGCCTGCTCGCGCAGTTTTTTTAAATGGGAACTAGTAAATTTTACTCTACCATTTGATAGAGAATTTTTTTCTCTTTACAATAATGTTTTTGTTTTTTTAAAATTCATTTTAATAACTTTTTTATAAGAAAAGGCCGGTTCAAGTGTTTAACAGATGTTTGGTACATTGCAGATAGCCAGAAGTGAAGCGATAAACAAACTTGAGCGACATAATTTTATTAGTGGATATTCTGCACGTCAAATACTTGACAGAAATAATTTATTTCATTTCAATTCAGCAATTTGTTGCTGTTAATATTAACAATGACGAGTTTAAGTGAACATGAACGAATTGAAATACTTATGATGTTGGGTTACGGAGATAGGCGCAGAAGTTTACAAGACGTTTGTAATTTAATGATACGCATCCAAATAGAAATCCAATTTCTAAATCCGTTGTTGGTAAAACTTTAAGACGCTTTAAACAAACGGGTAGCGTTAAAGATTTGCCAAGGAGTGGTAGACCTAGAACAGCAAAAAGCGATGATAACAAACTGGATATTTTATTGGCTGTATCTGAAGATCCTCATTTATCAACCAATGAATTAGCGGCCAATTTCAATATTTCACAGTCATCGGTCGTGTCATTTTTAAAAAGTGAAAAGTATAAACCCTATAAGGTACACCTTGTACACCAGTTAACGGAAGATGATTCTGATAGGAGATTACAATTTTCTGAAGAATTGTTAAATATTTGCAATAATAATGAAAATTTTGTCAACAGTATTCTTTTCTCTGACGAAGCTACTTTTTGCCTTACCGGTGAAGTAAACAGACATAACTGCAGATACTGGTCACCGGAAAATCCCTCTTGTTTTTTGGAGCACCATACGCAGTACCCCCAAAAGGTTAATGTTTGGATTGGCATTCTAGGCGGTCATATTATCGGTCCCTTTTTCATCAATGGTAATTTAACTTCGGCTCTGTATTTGCAGTTATTGCAAAATGAAATAATACCTGCCTGTGCTACGCTCTATCCACATGAAAACAATGAACACCTGCCCAATGACAGTATCTGGTTCCAGCAAGATGGCGTCCCACCACGTTATGGTGTAAATGTTCGTCAATATCTGGACAACGTTTTTCCCCACAGATGGATTGGAAGACGAGAAACCATTGAATGGCCAGCCCGTTCGCCAGATTTAAGTCCTTTGGATTTTTTTCTTTGGGGATACGTAAAAAACAAAGTTTATACAGATAAGCCCAATAACGTCGAAAATTTACAAATCCGAATTATCAGAACGATACAAGCCATTCCCCGAGATTTTTGTTCGGGGTTTTGTAAATCGATTGGGTCATTGTCAAATTACTAACGGACAACAATTTGAACACTTACTTTAATTTACTTTGTTATTAATTTGTTTAATTTTTGCTGTAAAAAAGTTATTAAAATGAATTTAAAAAAAGCAAAAATATCATTGTAAAGAGAAAAAAATTCTCTATCGAATGGTAGAGTAAAATTTACTAGTTTGCATTTAAAAAAATTGCGCGAACAGGCGTAACTAAAAAACAATTGAAGACAAAAAAAATTCAAATATTCTCAAATGTAGATCAAAATATCCTAACAAACTTTTATATTGAACATAATTCTCTAAAATGAATATTAACGACAATAAATCGCCGTCTACATACTTTTAACTAACCCGTATGTATATCAGCAGGGAATGAAGCAAGTTATTCCATTACAAATATGAATATTATTTATGTTTTTCAAGTATAGTAAAATACGTTTAACACGAAATTGAGGGGCCTAAAATATTTTTCGTGTTAAAAGATTTTTGTGTTAAAGGATATTACAAAAAGTATATATGTACTTATAAATACTCAAAAACCAATACCTAAAACGAAAATATTAACAAGAAGTTAATGAAATTTAAGATATTATTTGCAAAAAAACAAATAAAACATTTGTAACTTTTTTGACAAATGATCTGAGCATTGTCGTTTTTAGCATCAAATTGTCAAAAAAATGTTCGATAACGTCCATTATATTGTTCATTTTAACAATGGAATGTGCATCTGAATAACTGATGCGCATACTTATTTTCATGATTCCGTCATTTCGATTGTGTGAATAGGAACAACATTGTACATTTCATTATCCAATTCGTCGTCAGTATCGACATACATCAATAATATTTGTTGAACTCTCTTTCAAACTCCTTTTAATTCTCGCCGATACGTACATATTAATTTTTCAGGACCTCTTTATTATTTCGTTTAACCGAAATTTCTTCTTAAGAGTTTTCGTGTTAAACGTATTTCACTGTATGTATAATTGATATTCTTCTACATAATTATTTAATATTATATTGATAATTATATAAGAAATATTTATATTTCACATAGATTCGAATATTATCTAATAAGACATAACATTTAATTTTTAATAATGCACTAACAATAAGTCAAAAACTGAAGTACTTTTGTTAAACTATATATGAAATTACCATTGTTTCAATCTTTAATATATTTACTATTTGTTGTAATTTTGAAAATAAATGTATCTATTATAGCATTGAGAAACATACGGTTATACGGACGATACGATATCGATGAATCATAACAGTGATCGCAATCACTGTTTATAATCACCGTTATTTATAAATCACGATCACGACTCACGAAGTGATTTAAAAATCACCGTTTCGCTCATCACTAATTGCGGTACTTTAGTTATAGTGACTTTACATGTATAGCTTGAACAGCGCCATCTATGCAACGCACGATAAAGTATACAATTGAAGATCTTTTAAAAGATTACTGTTTTTATTCAATTGAGGAGTTTTTTAATTGCGAGTGGTGACGTGTCTCGGATTGGGCTTTTTTTATCCACTATTTCTGGTAAATTTTCTTTTAACAACGATACTCTGTATCAGTATAGTGTTTACATTAGGTAGATATAACTTTTTTCCTATCAGATTCCATGCAAGACTGTGTATAGTGTTGTAAACCTTCTCTAATAAACTCTTCTTCTGTTTTAGATATTTTATTTCAATACAAAAAAGGACAACAAAACCGTTTACAATTCTTACGCACGTTAAAAAGAAACACACATCATAACCTAACCCTTACCTAACTCACTAACCCCTGTGCTAACTCTAACCTATGCTCTAACTAAAATAGTAGTAAATAACTTTTCTAACATATTCAGCCATCCTACTTCATTTCGAGATGGTTCACAAACATTAACTTTTTCAAAATGGGTATTACGAATATAATAAAATAACATACAATTACAAGAAATCTAATATAGTTCATAACTTGACAAACATTTTGGTACGTTCTTCAGTTGTTTTTATTTCACTGTAGATTTTTTTAATAGTTATATATTTTTAGTTTATAGATTCGTCTGCCTCTTCCTTTCCCTCTGTTCTGTGGTCATCACCCTGCTCAATCAGCTCGTCTCCTTTACTTATTTCATCTGATTCTTTGTGTGCTTCTTCTTCCGCTGTATTTGTCTGATTCTGACGCCATATTCAGCTGACACGTGGGCAGTATAGTCAGATACATACCTACCTTCTTTCCTCCTTTTCTCGTAAATCTGTTACTCCATATGTCACCGGGTAACACTTTAGCTATTGTCAACTGTCCACGGTATTTAGGTTGTAGTTTGGTAGACCCTCCTGTGGGTACCACAGCTCGTTTCATAAACACAATATCTCCTACTTCATATTTGACGTTTCTGTAGCGATGTTTGTCATATCGAGCCTTACACTTTTGCAGTTAAATTATCATACGTTTATAGCTTCATCTCTAAGATATTTCGGTTCTGTGTACGATTTGGTATCTACTGTTAAGTCTCTTGTTATTCCATCCTTAAACCTAGGTATGTACCCATAAACTAGCTCAAATGCGGATTGTCCTGTGGTTTTATTCACAGAGGTATTAAGGTCTTGTTCTATCTTGGTAAGGTATTGGTCCCAATTGATATCATCTGATTGTCTTGCGGCAATTTGAAGCATCGGAAGAATCATGGCATTCACGCGTTCCACCATTCGCTTGCGGATGTCGGCTGGAGTTGAGTGTGTGCTTGCCTTTGTCGGCAAAGGTTTTGTAATGTGCGTGAAGTGAAACAGGTCCCTCGGTCCGTTATGATTCTTTCTGGCGCCCCATACTTCTGGATAAACTCTTCTATCTTCTTCACCTTTGGTTCACTGTTTGTGGTGCAAACAGCCTGTAAACTGACAAATTCGCGTGATTCCGTACGATTTTTTTTATAACAAGGTGCAACGTTTTGTCGGCGTTTCTTTTTATTATTATTAGGCGGAATGATATCGGTTAATGAGCCGATAAGGTCTTGGAGTTCTTGATCGACCTGTTGAAGTATTCCTTTCCTTCGAATATTTTTCTATTATCATTTCACCGAGGCCCATACGAAAATGTAATCTATGCTTTTTACCTCCGAGTTTTTTATAAATTTGATAACAATTTCAGGGTCTTTTGGATAACGCGTTTGCATAACGATGGCTGGTTCGTGGTCGATGTTCTGAATCGAAATCGTACTCCTGGAATCGTTCGATCCACCTCGCTACTTGTCCTTCGGGGTTCTTAAAGCTCAGCAGCCAAGTTAACGCTGCGTGATCGGTTCTTAGTAAAAACTTCCTTCCATACACGTACTTGTGAAAATGTTCGATTGATTTTACTACTGCCAATAGTTCTCTCCTCGTTACGCAGTAGTTACGTTCTGGCTTTGATAACACCTTGCTGAAGTACGCAATTACTTTCTCTTCTCCGTCCTGTAGTTGGGAAAGGACTCCTCCGATGCCTACATTGCTAGCATCTGTGTGTAAGATGAATTTCCCATCAAGGGGCGGATAGCTCAAAATTGGAGCGCACATCAATGTTTGCTTTAGTTGCTCAAAGACATCCTCACAGTAGGTGTTTCAAACAAAACTTTTGCCATCTTCCGTTAGTTTTGTTAATGGTTTAGCGATTTTTGCAAATCCCGAGACAAACCGACGATAATATGTGCAAAGGCCAACGAAACTTCTGACTTCATGTTTATCTTTAGGCACTGGCCACTTTTTAATTGCTTCTATCTTTCTTTCATCAACGGCTACTCCTTCTTCCGAGACAACATGGCCAAGATAATTTACTTGTCTCCGGAATAGATTACATTTCTTTGGATTTAACTTTAATTTTGCATCTCGTAGGCGTTGGAATACTTGTTCTAAATTCCTTATATGGTCATCAAAAGATTTTCCAAGAACAATTATGTCATCAAGGTAGACCATGCAAGTTTCCCATGACAGTCCCCTCAAGACGTTCTCCATGAGTCTCTCAAATGTTACAGGGGCATTACATAATCCAAACGGCATAACGTTGAACTGCCAAAGGCCGGTTCCAATTGTAAACGCAGTCTTCTCTTTATCTTTTGGATCCAAGCTCACTTGCCAGTAGCCACTCTTGAGATCGAGTGTTGAAAACATTTTACACCCAACCAGAGTATCCAAAGTATCGTCGATCCAAGGTAGGGGATAACTGTCTTTCTTCGTCACGTTATTCAGGAGTCGATAATCTACGCAAAATCTAGTGGTACCATCCTTCTTTTTAACCAATACAACTGGAGAAGCCCACGGACCCTTCGATGGTTCTATCACGCCATCCCGTTCCATATCACGGATAATTTGTTCGGTTTCCTCTCGCTTAGCCAGTGGCAATCTTCTGGCTGCTTGACGAATCGGCCTTGCATCCTCGGTGTCTATTCGATGTCGTACCACGTTAGTTCTTCCCTTGGCGCCGTCTTCAGTTTCAAAGACATCTTGATAGCGACCAATCAAGGTTCTCGCTGCGCTACGTTGATCCGCCGTCAGACTCTTACAGGTCATATTGATCATGTTGTTCAAAAGCTTGGAGGGTTGACCGGATGTCATCGTTAATGTACATGTTCTTTGGACAATCGATGATATACATGAACAACTTCCCAAGGTGGCTCCTTTCTTAATCTTCAGGGGGTAGTCATTAAGGTTCATCAATCGGACAGGAACATCCTCCTTGGACTGGATTATCGTTTTGGCAAACAGAATTCCTTGAGGTACACTATTGCTCAGGTCTGGTGCTAACATCGCAATTTGGTTTTCTGGTACCCTCTCATTTAGAGTGGCTGAAGCAATCACTTGGCTACGTCCTTGAATCATTATGTCATTAGCCAAAATCACACGAGTGACCATATCTCTTGAACGATTGAGAACAATGTCCTCACCATTCACTCTAAGTATTACTCCGTGAAGGTCCAATTTGAAGCCAAATTCGGCCATTATGTCCATTCCAAGAATTACGTCCTGTTCAATGTTCGCCACCAGTACGCGATAACTGTTCGTATCACCCATGGGGAAGTTGGATAATCGTTTCCCCGAGTACGTTGACTGGCTTCCCTGTAGCCGTATGTAATGCACATCTGGTTGGCAAGATTGTCTTCCTTGCTTTAAGAATCTCTGGGCGAATGATTGTAATTGTTGCACCAGTATCCAGCAACATTTCTCGAGGCTGAGCGTTTACAAATCCAGTCACAAAAAGACTATTGGTGTGGCTTTTCAAGGTTGCGACAATTACAGACGCTTCAGTGCCGTCAGCAATATGGGTGAACGACTGCCCCTTCACGTCAATCCTTTTCAGTTTACTGCCTGTGTTTCGTAACTGAGGACAATCGTTCCTCGAATGTCCAACTTTTCCACAATTCCGGCAACTAATCTTTCTTGATTTCATCGCCTCAACGGGGATATGTCTGTTTCGCCTCCGCGCAGTTCTCTACTGTTCGTACTCGTGCCTGGCTTTGTATGGATTGCTTGACCGCTTCGAACTCAAGGGCTTGCGACAAAGCTTCCTTCAATGTTTTGGGCGTGCCAACTTCACTGCTTGCTGTGTTTCGATATCTCGGAGCCCATCGAGAAATTTGTCGATGGCCAAACTTTCAGTGACTTCGTCAGGAACTGTGGGATATGCACATCTGGTTAAGCGGAATACCTCTGCTTGATATTCTTGTAAACTTTCGGTGGACTTTTGTGAGCGGTTTTTTGAATTGTGATCGGTATACTTGTTCCATGTGGTTGCCGCCGAAACGTATTTCTGTTTCACAAGTTCTCTGTAGTTCTGTCGCTCCACTAGAGGTATGGCTTGAAGTACTCCCAAAGCATCGCCACGTAGCGTCAGTGATAAGTTACCCGCTTTGGTGGTTTCATTCCAGGCATTTATCATGGCAGCTGTTTCAAAAAGCGTCATATGTTCTTCTAGCGTTGTTTTGCCGTCGAAAGTTGGTAATTTGCTTTGTCCATGAAGTAATGGGGTCGATTGGATTACTTCTCGTTTAATCACTTCTTGTGCTTGTGGCTGGGAAAAGTTGTTGACGTCCGCCAAACTCGCTTGCCCCAATTTTGCTTCCATTCGCTAAATACGCTCTTCCAGCTCTTTGGATCGTTCTTCTGTTTTTCTGGAATTTTCCTCCGCCATTTGTTCTACCCTCTGCTCTAGGCTTCTAGAATTTTCTTTTAGCCTCTGCTCTAGACTTTCTATTGTTCTAGAATTTTCTTCTAACTTTTTTTCTAGGCTTCCAGAATTTTCTTCTAATTCATTTCGAGGCTTCTAGCATTTTCTTCCATTGTTCTAGCATTTTCTTCCATTGTTCGAGAATTTTCTTTTAACATTCCCTTTAGTTCGGTAATACCACCATCCACCTCGAAAACGTGGTGTTCTGGATCCTCACCGTTCTCTTTCATCACTTTTCGGAGCCGTTCTACAAGATCTTTCTTCTTTCCATTCGTATCTTCATTTCTTTCTCCAAGTTCCCTCTTGAGATCTACCACTTTCAGGTCTTGTAGTTTCATTGCCATCTTCATTTATTTTATTACGAAAAATTATCGCCAAATCCCACTTCTGACACCAATTGTTACGTTTAGGGTTTTTAAATAATCTTCAGGCGATAATATTTTCATAGAAGTATTTATTTAAACTAATTTAACACTCAACAATTACTTGGTAACGAAGAACACTAACTAAAACTATTTATTTCAACTAACACAAATTTATATACACGTTTCGTATTTATTTTCACAGAGTCCGTTCTAATTACGCGCTAGTTCAAGACTGTCCCTCATACGAGATTATCACCCTTATATACTTGCTTAAAATATAACTTCTAGAATTCATTATACTAAACTAGACCGTTCCAGAACGCCCTCTCTAGAATGTCTCCAGAATACGCGCGAACCGTCCAGGTAAACTACAATACACTGTAAATGCATTTAAACTGCTCTGCTACTAGATGGCGCTATTCGTAACAGTATTATAAAACTTTTACCAATGAGAATGTATGATAATCTTTCATATCTCCATACAATAGCAAGAGCTTCTTTCTCAATTTGGGCATATGATTGTTCTGTAGGACTGTCTTTGAGCAATACATTACTGGTTTCTACTTACCCGTTTCTTGAAGTTGTTCTAACACGCCCCTTATTCCATATGACGATGCGTCGGCTAAGATTCTTGTATCCTTGTTTGGATCGTACAATCGGAATGACTGGCGTATTGGAAAGAATTTACTTCAATCTATTGAAGGTTTCTTGTTTTTGATTTCACTGAAACATATTACTTTTCTTAAGTAATTCGCGTAATACATGCGTTTGCTCCGCTAAGTTTAGTACAACTTTCGCTACATGATTAACCAATCCCAAAAGCTGGCGTACCTCTGAAACATTAGATGATGCATTAAATTCTGTTACAGCGCTTACCGTCTCTGGATCTATTTCAATTGCATTCTTTCCCACTATGTGCCCTAAAAATTTTACCTCGTCTCAATTGAACTGACACTTCTTTGGATTTAATGCAAATGCTTGCACCTAGAATTTTGAATACATTTTCTGTCTTTTGTTATGCTCTTTTTGGTGGCTACCAATTATTATAATGTCAATCATATGGACTAAAACTCTTTTCTGACCTTGCAGCAGCTTCTGCATCGTCTTTTGGCAAACTTCTGGCGCGCTTGTAATTTCAAATGGTAGACATCTGTAGTAAAATCGCCCGAAGGGTGTTACGAATGTTGTAAGAATCGCTGATGGCTCAGAGAGTTTAATTTGCCAAAATCCTGAGGAGAAATCTAATTTTGAAAACATTTTTGCTTCTTCAATTGGCCCAATGTGTCATTCAAACTTGGTAAAATTAATTTCTCCCTTATTACGTACTTGTTAAGTTCAGTAAACTCTGTACATATTCAAATGTCACCTATATTTTGGTTGCAATTACCATGGATACGCACCATTCTGTCGGTTCATTCACTTCTTCAATCACTCCTTTGTGCTTCATTCTATCTAATTCCACTTTTACTTTTTCCATTAAGGATATTAGAATTATTCTTAGTAATAAAATTGTGTACGGTATAGTAGTAGCCACAAAAGGTTTTCCTTGTTGTGTATAACATAAAATTTTAGTTTCTGCTGCTCATTCTTCCATTTCACACAAGTCTTCACAACTGCTTCTACACTTAAAAGAATACATGTTGGTAAATAAAAATGTAAATAATAAGAAAATTTAATTATTTCGTTTATAAAATGCAAATTAAAATTTACATTACCTTTTTTGTGTATAATTTTACAACTTGTTTTCTATAAACAAGAATACCGTATAGCACTGGAACTTATGTATGTACATAGATACATACATACATGCATACAGTTAAGGAAAAAGTATTCGTACACCAAGCTCTCCAAATATAATTTTGAAATATCTTTTTGTGAAATATCTTGTTGGAAGTGATAATGACCCGAAACATTCAATTTTACTGCACTTGAATTTAAATTGTCTTTTAGAATGTTGAGATACACATATTTGTTCATTATTTGGTCAATAAAAACAAGATTCATCACGTTTCCACCACCGTGTTTCACAGTAGGTTTCAATTTTTTTGTTCTGCAAAGCAGTTCCTTCTTTTCTCCATACTAATTCGCTCCGATCTGATCCCCATAGATTGAATTAGCTTTCATCGGAGAAAATAACACTTTTCCAGAAATTTATAGGCTTATTAATATACATTCGAGCAAACGTCAGTCTCTTCTCTCTATTTACAGCGCTAATAAATGGTTTTCTTCGTGCTATTCGTGCTCGAAAACCTGCTTCATTTATTTTATTTCTTATTGTTTTTTGACTCACAGATTTCCCGGTTCTCTCTTGAAGCATATTACTCAAAGTTCGAGAAGTTTGAAAAGAATTTTCGTTAATCTTCTTTAATATTAACCTTTCGTCTCGTTGATTCAGTATGCGTGGTCGACAAGATCGTCTTTTATTTTCGATACTTTTGGTATTTCTGAATTTCTTTACAACATAGTGGACAGTTGTGTAACTTTTCCCAATAACTGCCGCAATTTGTCTTAAAGATTTTTGTTCATTGTATAGCTTTATTATGATTTTACGTTCTTCGCTCGTTGTTTCCTTTTTCTTGTTACCCAGACTGCCAGAGTTTGTAGTACGACCATCCATGCAGTGAGGATTTACCGGCAGGGTTCGGAGATTTCCCTCTTTCATACCGTACGAATAGTTTTTTTCCTCACAATTCTGTACACCAGTTTCATTTTTCTTTTTAGTAGCACTTGCAGCGTTTGAAGTAAATGTATGTATATATGACCTGGTAGTACATTTAATTTACTACATATTACAATACAATAATCTTATAACATTGTATTTAACAAAAAGATATTTTAAAATCATATTAGGAAAGCTTGGTGTACGAATACTTTTTTCCTTAACTCTACATGGAAATAAGGAAGTTGTACATACATATGTTACATGAATTAATTACGATAACCATAAATAGTACAAAGATTACTATGGCAAAAAGTGTTAAGAATTTGGGGTTAGTATTAGATAATTCATTTCGGTTCCGCGACCATAAACCACTTGCCGTAAAGCTGCGTATGCTAGTTTAAGAAGGATATACCCCTTCCGATCAGATTGCCTCAAAAGATTAAAAGAATATTGTGCAACGATTTACATATTGTTCCGAAATATTCCATCCATGTTTGGACGTGGCTACAATAATTACAGTATGCAGAAAATTCAAAACTCTTGCCTGTGCTACATCTACGGTGTGAGAAACATAAATTGAAAGATGCAGGATGGCTCAACATGGAAAACCGCAGGGAATTACAATGCTTATCTTTATTTCATAAAGTACTTTTATATAAAACACCATCATATTTGTACTTGAAAATTCGATACAGAATAGACATACATACATAACCTGACTACTCGTTTCCGTGGACTAATAACACCTCCGTTCCATAGGCTTGCTCTTTTTGAAAGATGTAGTCTTAAAGGGCCATCTGTCTCACTTTTTAAGGCAAAGTTGCGTTCTATGCTCTTTATGAGACAGAATCGGGGTTCTACACTTAGCCACAAAAGTCTACATACGGTTGACAAATGTCGACGAACAGACAAAGTAAACTAAGAATTGCGTTATTTTTGTGGTAAACATGTTTAAGTTAATTATATTTCAATATTATACATAATAAAAACTAACAAAAAGTGCACTATGTGCGTGAAACAAAATAAAAGTCAATATTATAATAAAACCGCTTACAACAAAACTCTAGATACGCCTCATATATTTCGTATGTTAATACTGAGTTGGTTTTCCTTTTGCGTCTATGAGCAGAGATAATCGCGTCGGCATGAGGTTTACAGGTTTTTCAGTTACATCTCGCAAAATCAGTTGCCATTCTTCAGCCAACGTTGTTTTTAAATCCGTCTTGTTACGAATCAAACGTTTGGACTCTTCAATTCATCTCATAGATGTTCAATTGGGTTAAGGTTTGGGGATTGGAGTGGACTCCGGAGTTAGTATTTTACACAAAAACACTAGCTCATTCAAAAGTAAGCCACGCAGTGGACGACCATCAAAATTGGATCATCGTGTAAAGAGAACCATCATTAGACGAATAAATGCACAGCCTGGATTGATTGCGTTGTCAATAGTAAATTAGTTTCAAAAAACGGTGGCGATTACTGTACATTCCGAAACCAATCGTAAGTGTCTCCTAAGTGAAGGTTTACACTCCAGAATTCCAAGAAAGGAGCCTCTCATAAACCCTGTTAATCAGGCCAAAAGATTGAAGCTCGCGAAGAGGTACCATCGAGCCCACGACAGCGACTCCATATTTTGGCAGAGGGTGATATTCGTTGATGAAAGCAAATTTAACCTTGTTGGAAACGCTTCAACGGGCAAAGTATGACAAAAAAAAATTAAGCGCTCGAAATGAAAAACTTGATTCCAACGGTAAAGCATCGAGGTGGCTTTGTCATGGTCTGGGTATGTATGGTTGCAGGTGTGTTGAAAACTTACATTTTATAATCATAAAAATGAATCGGCGTGTGTATCTTGCTATTTTAAGAAGCAGTCTCCTTACTAGCATTAATGATCTGGGGTATCCACAAATTATATGTTTCAACAGGACAACGATCTGGAGCATATTTCAAGTCTTATAAAAGAGTGGCTACTGTATCATGTAAAAGACCAACTCCGGACTCTATCCCAATTCCCAGACCTTAACCCAATTGAACATTTATGGAATGAATTGAAGAAAATTTTTTTCTGAATATAATTTGCAGCATATTGCGTGGCCCTAAGGGTGGCGTCGTCCGTATTCGCAAAAAGTTAATAACGGAGGACGGGGTACCCCATACTCCCCAGTTTTTTAACATTTTTTCTTTTTCTTATTCTTCAAAAGAAGGCCGCTTTTACATAGAATACGATAATGTATAACAAGTTTAGAAAATTAATAATTGTAAAAATAGAAAAATAATAATAAAGCTTCAAAATTAATAAACTTGTCCATAGATATAAATCAAATGAACTATAACAGATATAATTTTCTTTGCTTAACATAATTTCCAGCATAATACATGGTCCCAAGGTAGATATCTTCATAACAACTAATAACGGGGGACGGGGTACCTACCCCATACCCCCATTTTTCTAATAATTAATTTTTTCATTATTCGTCAGAAAAAGATCGCTTTTACATAGAAAACGGTGATGTATAATAAATTTAGAAAATTAATATTAGTAATAATAATTCAAAATAAATATATTTACGTGTCTATTGTCATGAATTTGATATGCACTTATCTACGCATACATAAGTTTTCTTAAATATTCAGTCACTTCAGATATAATTGGTAATTTGCATTATAAATACGAATATAAGACGACTATTCCAAATCAGAACATTGGAAGTCGTTTTTCGTGTAGTGTAGGTCAGTACCTATAGTTTGGTACAATGGCGGTCGTAAATTTAGCAAATGTGTTGAACAAGTTACTTGCAACGTTTCAAGTTAATATAAATATGACTAATGTGTTTGTAGCGACTATAGCATTTCGGAAACAATAGAACAGAATTAGAAAAACATTGTAATGCTCATAAATGTTTAAATACATGACATACTGTAATTGAATTATTGGTATATATGTATTGCAATAGCGGACAGAATCATCTTTCCCATTAAATATCGCTTCAAATTTTTAGATTGCGAATGTGTTCGTCATAGTTACGCACCTAGCAGCGATTTTCCTGATGACGACTATATAAGGCACAAACGACTAAAAGTTTAAAGCAGATGTTTACTATTGGTGATAGATTATTTAACATTAATTACATACCATTTTGCTTCGTAATCAAATACTTATATACCTAAAATCGTTTTTTAAATTTCTATTAGATCTACAAACTTTTATAAAATTACTTGTAGACTCTTTGGAGCATTCTTTGGTAGTTAAAAGACTTTTTCCTATTTTCCGAAATTGAACAGGAAGTAAAATTGTTGTAATTTTCTTCTAAAAATAGCAAACTATTGTACGAAGTTTAAACTATTTTGTGACAACAGGTTGTAGAGATATCAAATATATATATAAAATATCCCGAAATGTAAGCTTTAAATACAACTCAGGTACAATAATTCCTAACATTACTATAGGCAATTTAATTTATAATTTGATATCGTGTGTTAGTGTTGTTATTTAAATGTATTTTATTTTATACATATATTTTTAAATGTGTAATATATAATTTTTCATATAAATAAATTTTTTAAATCTTACCTAGTTTGAATACCACTTACTTCATGAGAGTTTGATTTTACAGACATTTCTTAATAGAATAGAGAAAGAAACGAAGAATATTAATTTAATAACAATATTTTACACGGACTTTAAAATATGTGTGTCTGTTATATCGAACTTGTTTAATATATACCTACAAGATTTACTGGATGCATGTTCTCAGCCTCGCCTCCCCCGTATTTCAAAATTTTGAGTAGGTATTATTGTCACGGCCTAGTTGTGACAGGGAGTTTTGCTCGAAGGAAGAACTGTCTCTGCAAAAGCCGCTATCCCACACACCGGGTTCGACATACATACATGATTCCGGAAGTCTCGGGTCAGATATTGGACGCTGGTGGCGATAGACGCGACTTTCTTGCCAATTCAGAAATGCACAGGAAGAAGTAACAATTTGCTGACATTGTAGAATTGATTTGTGACAGTATGCTATAATTTTGTGCCGTTTAGAGCGAAGAAAAATCAAAGCTGTGCTTTCATATTAACCCAGTCATAGCGATTAAAAGTCTGGGCCTGGCATATTACCAGCCCCGCTACCTCGACATTTCGAGAAGAAAATTTTGTGCTTTCATATTAACGAGTTATAGCGGTTTCAAAATCCAGATATAAGCATGTTACCAGCCCCGCCACCTTGGCATTTCGAAATTTCGTACATGCTATCTTATTGTGTGCATTTATGCAGCAAAAATAATTTTAATATTAGTAGAGTTTTAGCGATTTTATAGTAGATACAGTTCTCAATGATTTGGGATGTGTATGGCGAATGTATAGTTGTGAGCTGCACAGAAATTGGCATGTTATACCGAAATTCTTGGTTCAGTCTTTTATGTATGTATGTGGTTAAAGTATAATGTTTCTATATTTAAAAAAATATTTAGTCACATTTTATAAGTATGGGACCTTAGTTACACAACTTAAACGTGTTTATCGCAAATGTATAGTACTCTACATTACTGATAATGTTTACCATGTTATACCCCAGCAAACACAAATATGTATTGTTACGTTTTAGGGCTTTTAAATAATCTTCAGGCGATAATATTTTCACAAAGGTATTTATTTAAACTAAGTTAACACTGAACACTAACTAAGCAACGAAGAACACTAACTAAAACTACTTATTTCAACTAACACAGATTTATATACACGTTTCGTATTTATTTTCACAGAGTCCGTTCTAATTACGCGCTAGTTCAAGACTGTCTTCTTAAACGAGATTACCACCCTTATATACTTAAAATATAACTTCTAGAATTTACTAGACCCTTCCAGAACGCCCCCTCTGGAATGTGTCCAGAATACGCGCGAACTGTCCAGATAAACTACAGTACACTGCAAATGCATTTAAACTACTCTGCCACTAGATGGAGCCATTCGTAACACTGCCCCCTCCTTAGGACGGTTCCGTCACGGAACAGCGTCGCTCACCGGCTTCACGGAGATAACAGCACTCTGGTCCCTTTCTGCATTGTGATTTCTCAAAGAAATAGCAGGGCACGGTCTTTCTCTTCATTCCTGTTCTTCGTGGGTTGTAACAGCAAACCACGATTTCAATTCCAGTATATCGAAACAATTCTTCGATCATACTTCTCACGATTCTCCAATCCAATCCGCATCCTAGCTTTGGTATGTTCAGTCTGTTGAGGCCTTCTTCTATCAGGTATTCCCTAAGACTTTCCCGAGCGTTCCACATCGTGCGGCAAGACGGTTTTCCAGAACTTGACTCTTTGGTCACCAAATAAATCAAGGGACGGTTTTGAACAGTTTGATATAGTACTTTTCCAATTTGTGGTTGCTGTTTCTTAAGAGCCTCGGTCCCGCCAAACTTTTGCCGAATTACGTTGGCAATTCCTTTCTGCAGCTTAAGGTCTTTGGCAACGCAGTGTGCCAAGGCGTGGTTTCCGAGGGCCAGAAATAGGTCTTGTTGGATTTCCGTCGTGACAGCATGACGAACCTTGCGTCCTTGTCCGTAGTTGGCCATGAATTCGTCGTAAGTAACCTCGGCATTTGGAACGTTACAAACTCGGACATTCTGTTCGCTGTTTTCCTCGTGGTTGTTTCCGAGCAATGGGGCCAGTCGGTGGAAGTGGACCACTCTCGGTTTACCGCTCGGTTTCCGTTTGATGCTATAGATTACATCGTTAATGCTCTTGAGTACGTCGTAGGGTCCTTCCCATGATCGCTGTAGTTTAGGGGAATATCCACGATGCCGCTTAGGATTATACAACCACACAAGATCTCCTCGTTGGTATGAGTTTTCGTCCGCTTTGATGTCATAACGCTCGGTCACTTGCCTCATGGATGTTACTTCTTACGGTGCTGTGGATCTCATCCCTTCGCTTCCTGAGGTTGGACACGTAGCCTTTTCCAACTACTTCTTCATCGAGCTTGAAACCAAACTTCAAGTCGCATGGTAGTCGTAGTTCTCTACCAAAAATTACGTTAACGGGGCTTTGACTTGTCGTTTCATGAACCGATGCTCTATATGCCAGAAGAAATAGAGGGAGGTGTTGATCCCAATCACGTTGGTGGTCGGCGACAGTTTTTGACAAATATTTTATCACTGTTCGATTCAAGCGTTCCACCATGCCATCAGACTGTGAGTGCAAAGCAGTCGTTCTGGTTTTACGGATTCCCAACATTTTGCACACATCTTGGAAAACTTCTGACTCGAAATTGCGTCCTTGGTCGGAATGTAATTCGAGGGGCACACCAAAACGGCAGACTAATTCTTTGCCCAGCACTTCTGCCACTGTAGTAGCTTCCTGGTTTGGTAATGCGTAGGCTTCCACCCATTTACTGAAATAATACATTGCTACTAGAATAAATTTATTTCCACTATTTGTAGCAGGAAATGGACCAGCGATGTCGATTGACACTCTTTCGAATGGACTACCCACGTTATATTGTTTCATCGGGGCTATTCTTCGCTTATGAGGTCCGTTGGCGGTGGCACAAGTTAAGCATTTCCTACACCAATCCTTGACATCTTCTTTGCAATTTGTCCAATAGAAGCGTTCTCTGACCTTTCCCAAAGTCCTCCGGATTCCCAAGTGCCCTCCCGACGTGCCATGATGTAATAGTTCTAATATTTCACAAATTTTCTCCTTCGGGAATCACTTGTAATTTTCTGTTTGTTCCATCATTGTTTTCCAGCGCTCTTTTCAGTAGACCATTTTCCACTACTATGGAGTCCCACTGTGCCCAATATGATTTCACAGCCTGAGATAGTGGAGCTACTGCTTCCCAAGTTGGCCTGGTTCCCGTTCTCTTCCAGTCCAGTAGCACACTCAAATCTGGATCTGACTCTTGGCCATTTCGGATTTGGTCCTCGCTCCATTGGTCATCCATGACAGAGACTCTATTGTCTTTGCCTTCTGTACGAGTACAGTGTGCACAATATTTGGGGCAGGGTCTACTGGATAACGCGTCTGCATTACGATGGCTGGTTCCTGGCCGATGTTCTGAATCGAAATCGTACTTCTGCAATCGTTCGATCCACCTCGTTACTTGTCCTTGGGGGTTCTTAAAGCTCAGCAGCCAAGTTAACGCCGCATGATCGGTTCTTAGTAAAAAAATCCTTCCATACACGTACTTGTGAAAATGCTCGATTGATTTTACTACTACCAATAGTTCTCCCCTCGTCACGCAGTAGTTACGCTCTGGCTTTGATAACACCTTGCTGAAGTAGGCAATTACTTTCTCTTCTCCGTCCTGTAGTTGGGAAAGGACTCCTCCGAGGCCTACATTGCTAGCATATGTGTCTAAGATGAATTTCCCATCAAGGCGTGGATAGCTCAAAATCGGAGCGCACATAAATGTTTGCTTCAGACTTCATCGCTGTACGTGTCCCAAACAAAACTTCTGCCATCTTCCGTTAGCTTTGTTAATGGTTTAGCGATTTTTGCAAATCCCAGGACAAGCCGACGATAATATGTGCAAAGGCCAACGAAACTTCTGACCTCATGTTTATCTTTCGGCACTGGCCACTTCTTAATTGCTTCAATCTTCCCTTCGTCAATGGCTACTCCTTTCTCCGAGACAACATGGCCGAGATAATTTACTTATCTACGGAATAGATTACATTTCTTTGGATTTAACTTTAATTTTGCCTCTCGTAGACGTTGGAATATTTGTTCTAGATTCCTTATATGGTCATCAAAGGATTTTTCAAGAACAATTATGTCATCAAGGTGAACCAGGCAAGTTTCCCATGACAGTCCCCTCAAGACGTTCTCCATGAGTCTCTCAAATGTTGCAGGGGCATTACATAATCCAAACGGCATAACGTTGAACTGCCAAAGGCCGGTTCCAATTGTGAACGCAGTCTTCTCTTTATCTTTGGGATCCAAGCTCACTTGCCAGTAGCCACTCTTGAGATCCAGTGTTGCACATTTTGCACCCTACCAGAGTATCCAAAGTATCGTTGATCCGACGTAGGGGATAACTATCTTTTTTCGTCACGTTATTCAGGAGTCGGTAATCTACGCAAAATCTAGTGCTACCATCCTTCTTTTTAACCAACA
The DNA here is from genome assembly GCA_004785975.1 of Popillia japonica. NCBI lineage: Eukaryota > Metazoa > Arthropoda > Insecta > Coleoptera > Scarabaeidae > Popillia > Popillia japonica. The sequence goes on from SMLS01064388.1 coordinate 23,115, forward strand.
CCATTGGAGAAGCCCACGGACTCTTCGATGGTTCTATCACGCCATCCCGTTCCATGTCCCGGATAATTTGTTCGGCTTCCTCTCGCTTAGCCAGTGGCAATCTTGTGGCTGCTTGGCGAATCGGCCTCGCATCCCCGGTGTCTATTCGATGTCGTACCACGTTAGTTCTTCCCTTGGCGCCGTCTTCACTTTCAAAGCCATCTTGATAGCGTCCAATCAAGGTTCTCGCTGCGCTACGTTGATCCGCCGTCAGACTCTTACAGGTCATATTGATCATGTTGTTCAAAAGCTTGGAGGGTTGACCGGATGTCGTCGTTAATGTACATGCTCTTTGGACAATCGATGATATACATGAACAACTTCTCAAGGTGGCTCCTTTCTTAATCTTCAGGGAGTAGTCATTAAGGTTCATCAATCGGACAGGAACATCCACCTTGGTCTGGATTATCGTTTTGGCAAACAGAATACCTTGTGGTAAACTATTGTTCGGGTCTGGTTTTAACATCACAATTTGGGTTTCTGGTACCCTCTCATTTAGAGTGGCTGAAGCAATCACCTGGCTACGTCCTTCAATCATTATGTCACTGGCCAGAATCACACGAGTGGCCATATCTCTGGAGCGATTGAGAACAATGTCCTCACCATTCACTCAAAGTATTCTTTCGTTAAGGGCCAATTTGAAACCAAATTCAGCCCTTATGTCCATTCCAAGAATTACGTCCTGTTCAATGTTCGCCACCAGTACGCGATAACTGAAGCTCGTATCACCGATGCGGAAGTCGGCAATCGTCTCCCCGAGTACGTTGACAGCCTCTCATGTAGCCGTACGTAATGCACATCTAGTTGGCAAGATGGTCCTCTTTGCTTTAAGAATTTCTAGGCGAATGATTGTCATTGTTGCACCAGTATTCAGCAACATATCTCGAGGCTGAGCGTTTACAAATGCAGTCACAAAAAGACTATTAGTGGGGCTCGTCAGGATTGCGACAATTACAGACGCTTCAGTGCCGTCAGCAATATGGGCGAACGACTGTCCCTTCACGTCAATCCTTTTCAGTTCCCTGCCTGTCTTTCGTAACTGAGGACAATTGTTTCTCGAATGTCCAACTTTTCCACCATTCCGGCAACTAATCTTTCTCGATTTCATCGCTTCAAGCACTTCTCCCACAATCTCCTCAACGGGATATGTCTGTTTCGCCTCCGCGTAGTTCTCTACTGTTCGTACTCGTGCCTGGCTTTGTATGGATTGCTTGACCGCTTCGAACTCAAGGGCTTGCGACAAAGCTTCCTTCAATGTTTTTGGGCGTGCCAACTTCACCGCTTGCTGTGTTTTGATATTTCGGAACCCATCGAGGAATTTGTCGATGGCCAAACTTTCACTGATTTCGTGGTGACTGTGGGATACGCACATCTGGTTAAGCGGAATACCTCTGCTTGATATTCTTGTAAACTTTCGGTGGACTTTTGTGAGCCATTTTTCAATTGTGATCGGTATACTTGTTTCATGTGGTTGCGGCCGAAACGCATTTCTAACTGTTTCACAATTTCTCTGTAGTTTTGTCGCTCCGTTAGAGGTATAGTTTGAAGTACTCCCAAAGCATCGCCACGTAGCGTCAGTGATAAGTTACTTGCTTTGGTGGTTTTATTCCAGGCATTTATCATGGCAGCTGTTTCAAAAAAGCGTCGTATGTTCTGCTAGCGGCGTTTTGCCGTCGAAAGTTGGTAATTTACTATGTCCATGAACTATTGGGGTCGCTTGGATTACTTCTTGTTTAATCACTTCAGGTGCTTGCGGCTGGGACAAGTTGTTAGTATTCGCCAAATTTGCTTGCCGCAATTTTGCTTCCATTCGCTGAATACGCTCTTCCAGCTCTTTAGATCGTTCTTCTGTTTTTCTGAAATGTTCCTCCACCATTTGTTCTACCCTCTGCTCTAGGCTTCTAGAATTTTCTTCTAGCCTCTGCTCTGAACTTTCTATTGTTCTAGAATATTCTTCTAACCTCTGTTCTAGGCTTCTAGAATTCTCTTCCAGCCTCATTTCTAGGTGTGTGGAATTATCTTCTAATTTCTTTTGGAGGCTTTTAGCATTTTCTTCCATTGTTCTACCATTTTCTTCCATTGTTCGAGAATTTTTTTCTAACATCCCCCTAGTTCGGTAATACCACCATCCACCTCTAAAACGTGACTGTCTGGATCCTCGCCGTTCGCTTCCATCACTTTTCGAAGCCGTTCTAAAAGATCTTTTTTCTTTCCATTAGTATCTTCATCTCTTTCCTCAAGTTCCCTCTTGAGATCTACGACTTTTAGATCTTTCAGTCTCATTGCCATTTTCATTTATTTTATTACGAAAAATTATCGCCAAATCCCACACCCGACACCAATTGTTACGTTTTAGGGTTTTTAAATATTCTTCAGCTTATAATATTTTCACAGAGGTATTTATTTAAACTAATTTAACACAGAACTACGAAGAACACTAACTAAAACTATTTATTTCAACTAACAAATTTATATACACGTTTCGTATTTATTGTCACAGAGTCCGTTCCAATTACGCGCTAGTTCAAGACTGTCCTCTCAATTCGTCGGCTGGTTGTCGGCCTCCTTCTTCAGGTGGTCCTCTTCCAGCTCCACTTCTGCTTTGAAGTCCTTCTGGCGGTCCTCGGGGGTTGGTTTTTGGGATTCCTCGGAGTCTTCTTCCTGGATCTCCTTCGCTGTTGGATGCCTATAATCATAAGAACAGAAAAAATAGGATTAGTATTCGTGTGATTTAAATCGGATCACATCAATCGGAGAGTTTCCGTTGTGGTCCGGTGTTTAGTGCGCCCCGTTGATTTTTGCGCGATCGCGCTACTCATCGCCGGATTGCTGCTGAGAAGAGCCTTCTCGAAGAATCCTCGGTTAAGTTTCTTCAAGAACTCGTTCAGGTCTTCGACGTCTGCCGCTGTTAGGTGCCGAAGGACGGCCCGCGATGTCCTGTACTGGAGGCGAAACACTAAACGCAGGACGCGATTTTGTGTTCGCACCAGGCGAAGGATGTGGGATGAGGCTGTCGTGGACCAGGCTGGACTGGCGTAGGCTAGGATGGGTCGGATGTGTGTCTTGTACAGCATCGCGCCCACTTTGGGATCTAGTTTGTGGTTGCTTAGGATGGGATAAAGCTGGTGAATCCGGCCGACGGCTCTGTTCTTGGCTCTACCTATATGCTCTGCGAAGGTCAGCTTACTGTCGAGAATCATTCCCAGGTATTCGATCTTACTGCTCCATTCGATTTCCGTCCGCAGGACAGATATCTTCTGAGGCAGGGGTTGGAATCTCCGGCTGAACACAATCGCTTGATCGCTCGATCTCCGGGTTCTTTGATGTTGCCACAATTGCGGTGTCATCCGCGTATATGGCGTTGAGTACTCTGTGGTCGGTCGGTTTGGGAATGTCTGCGATGTAGATGCTGAACAATGCCGGGCCTAGTGCC
>SMLS01064389.1:0-22598 GCA_004785975.1 Popillia japonica
CAAATTACAAAAATATGATCTCGTTAGATTTGACAGTTGTGGCCGTTACCTTTCATCTGACAACTGTAAAAGAATACTAACTCCAATTTCTTTTATTGAAGGTTTAATACTTCTGTGATTTCTAAAAGTTACAGCAATGTTAGGTAACGCACACATTCATTATATTACAATAAAACAAGAAAGATTTATAAATACGTAATATTTATTGTTAGAAATAAATATCTACAGAATAGATTATAGATATGAAAGTCTGCATCACTTCGTCCTAAAGGTCTTGAATAGCAACGCTAGATACGCTAACAATCTGAAGACAAACATAATCGCGAAGAGCATCACTATATCTTTTATAAAATTTCCCTGAAAAAAAATAAAAACCATTTAATACAGATAACGACAAAATTTAAAAATTTCTGAATTTTATAAATAATAGTAGATACCTCTGAAAAATTATACATTTCAAGAACTACGTGCCCATTTTTTGGACATATTCCGCTGGTATTCGTACAGTTGATGGCTCCAACTCCACGCCATTGATTTATCATTAGGGCTTCATTACCAAAACGAAACCATGAGAAATACGAGAGCCATTTAAAATATACTGGTATTGAACTGAAATAGGTCATGAATATTTATGTATAATACAGGTATTTAACTTAAACAAATTGTACCTTATATTTAAAAAGAACCCTCCAAATAATAAGAATGGTAGCATTAACGGTGGCCCAATTGATAATGCCATTGAGGTGTTACTGCTTGCACAAGAGATAAAATATCCTAAAATTACAAGAAAAAGAAAATTTATTCCACAATATAATCTAAACATAAATAAGAGATATATGTATGTATAGTCAGTTGCAAATTAAGCACAAGTCGTCAGACGTAAACCTACACTTCACACCAGTTTACCCCATGAATTATGCACCATTAAGTATAAGAAAAAATATAGCTACCCACAATACAGGATAGAAAGTGAGCTAACTGTATACAAAATCGTCGATTCGCATTTAATCTTAAACTGACTGTACGCTTACCGAAACTTATAGCGACGTGAGCGACCAAAGTAACGATCCCACAAGCAATAAAGAATCGTGTCACATCTGGATTTAATCCTATTAAAAAATAACATATGCAAGTAAAAATAACAGGAACGAACGTAAACAATGGAGTCTCCGAAAGAGTTTTGCATATAAAGTAGACATCGGTTCTATACATCCCATTTTGATGTTCTCGTAAGAATATTGGCAGTTCCGAACAGAATACCTTTAAAAATGTGATGGATTTTACATTTGTTTATGATAGATAATGAAAACATACTCACATTTATTACGGCGAAGACATTTTGAAAAGACATACTTGTTAAAAATATAAATAAAACGCCATCTATATTCATTACACCGACTTTATTTAAAATTTGTCCGTAGAAGATGACACCTATCATAATGGAAACGAGCTGAAAAAGAAATAAATGAAAAATATTTTGAATTAATATTAGATTTTGTTAGTCTTATTTTAATTTTAGTATTAAATATTTAACATTTGTCGAGTTCATTTCGTAGCATTCATTTCCATTTTATTTTATTCCTGTAGTAATACTTAATTGTCGTCAAGAGGGTAAAATGTTTCTTAATTATATTAATAAAAGACGAGATATAAAGGAAATTAAAGTAAATAAGAAGAGAGACATCTTAATTTGCATTGCTACGGGTATAAAGTTAATTTCAAAATGGACTATAAAAGTATTACGCAGATCCTCTTCTTCTCCTGCTGTTCTATGTATGTACTTGTAAATATTTCGAATTTTAAGTTGGCTTTCTCATGTTACTTTTTATATATAATTCTTCGATTCTGTTTGTCATTTAAAGTATTAAATTAATTATATGAATTAAAGTAAATTATATTAAATTAAATTAAATTAAAGTAAATTATATTAAATTAAATTAAATTAAAGTAAATTATATTAATAAAAGTAAACTTTGAACAAATTTACTTTTACTTACATAATGTGTGTATGACGTACTGTTCCCTCTTAGCTACAGGATATTTCTTCAAAATTCGAATATTGTAACAAAGCCTATAAAACACAATTACATACACACACAAAAATACACAGCAAAAGCTCCAATAAATCAACTTTGAACCTTTGCACCAACCGTCTTGGTCAAAGAACGGAATAAGAGATTTAAGTAATTCATCTTATGCTAAAATTACGAAACATGAAAATTCCGAAGGGCATTTGAAAAATATACTTCGTCTCAGAATGTTAAGAAAAAAAAACATTCAGAATGTTTTAGATTCATCATATAGAAAAGCAATTCAACAACACAATGAACAGGTAACAAAAAATAGGCACGTGTTAAATTTAATAATAAATTGCATTAGATGCGTTTTTGTATTATACTTTTTAATTTTGAAATTATGCACTACCTATGTGAAGCACCCCGAGCCGCCACTGAATTTCAGCAATACATTTGTGACTCCAGTAAACGTTTGCTCAGGTTTTATGTACACTAGTGCGCATAAGTAACTAATCACTAGGCGTTAGTTTGTGAACAACCCATTTCTTCGGCTGGGTTCTTACCTGTTTTTGTACGAAAACTGTTTTGTACCTATCCTTTGTCTACTAATTACGCATAAATTAAAATTTTAAATGATACCGAAGGCTTCCACGGCCCGAGTCTCTATAATGAGAGTTTCTGGGTGTTGGCCGTGTCCTGGTTAATAAAATATATCCAGTACAAAGAAAAATATAATGCACAAGATATACAATAAAAAACTCGACGTTTCGCTACTAATGTAAGTGGCTTCTACAGGACCAAAGAGGGTATCTAGAGATAGTACCAGTAGGTCACGGTAACTCGACGTGTAAACCACGCTAGAGGCGAAAACCTTCTGACTTGACACGGTCAACACCCGGAAACCCTCATTATAAATTAAAATTTTATTCTTAAAAAGCCTACGGTTACACTTACGCTTGTATTACGGTATCTTATTATAAAATAAATATTAATCAATAATAAAAATGTATAAATATCGCTTTAAACTATTTTACAACAAATACACACTTTGAGTTGTCGCCATAAACTGATATACCACATAGGTGGTCATTTACGGCTTAATTGCTCTAGGGGTTGCTTTATCATACAATGCAAATATCTTCTGAATTCAAAAAAACTGTAATCTTACAGCACTTTTCCTATGTCTTTTTTTAAGGACGTAGCCGGTCTAAAGACCGGACAAGAGGGCCGTCAGAACCGCCCCACATTTCCCCACCTGGAACCACCATTCATGGCATAACTTCAGTTGGGGTTCGGGCTGTCTTTTCTTATTTTTTTGCCGAGTTTTCCCTACGTCCCCCATCCACCAGGTGATTAGGGGTTCGGGTTGGCACTAGACATCTGCCTGTTCCAGAGTTGTTGGACTGCATTTCAAATTCCTCGCTATATTTTTGCTTCATGATAGCTGTTACCATGGTGTCTATCACTCTCCAATTCTTCCTGCTGGTTATCATGATGTTTATTATTGTATCCGGTGTCAGTGGGCCGGTCAATCTATAGGCTGTTTCCCTGTGATCCCTCCAATATATACATTCGTCTGACCCATCTTTACCAAACCGTTTTGCATAATATCTATAGCAGACATGGGCAGTGAAAACCTGAGTCAGGTAGTAGTTGACTTCTCGATAACTACAATTTATCCACTCTTCAATATTTTCAATCAATCGTCCAGTCCACTGGGCCTTTACTGTTTCCCTTTCCCATCTTTTCTGCCAGTCTTTTAGAGTGTTTTGCCTGGCTTCTAAGCGACATTTGCGTCTATGCGCATGGTTGTAGGTTCTTTCTAGAGCTAGAAGATCAATGGGTATGGACCCTGTGATCACTTGCAGCGCCAAGCCCGACACTGTTCTGTATGCAGATGCTACTCGCAGTAGCATATTTCTCTGAACTCTAGCAAGTTGTTCTGCATATTTCTTCCGTTCTAGGGCTTTGATCCATATCGGCGCTCCATATAACAATATGTTGTGTGTGACACTAGCTAATATGGCTCTCTTAGTGCTCCTGGACCCTCCAATGTTGGGCATCAGTCTTGTTATTTTTGCAGCCTTTTCTTCGGCTTTGTCTACTACCGTACGTATATGCTGTCCATAGTTCCCCTTCTCTTCGATTATGACACCTAAGTACTTGACGGTCTCCTTAGCTACTATCCTCACCCCATTCAACATAAAACTTATACAGCCACGGTTTCTTCCTCCTTTTGCTACAACTGCTTCAGTCTTTTCTGGTGCAAGCGTCAACTGATGCTCTTCCATCCAAGTGTTGATTCCTTCAAGACATTTATTTGTGTTACGCATAAGCCTGTTCTCATCTCTGGCACCTACAATCAGAGCTAAGTCGTCCGCGAAGCCTATGGTTCTAGCATCCACTCTAAATTCCAGTCCAAGCACACCGTCATATAAAACATTGCATAATGTTGGTCCCAAAACCGATCCTTGTGGAACTCCTGAACCGCACTCTACCATTTCTTCATTATCCAGTGCAATTTTCCTACGTCTCAGGTAGCTCGAGACTAAATTGACGAGATATCCAGAGATTTTCCTTTTCCGTAGTTCTTCGATTATTAATCTGTGGTTTGCCGTGTTAAATGTCTGTGCAGATATTTCACCTATATTATAACGGTTGTTTGAAAATATTGTGCGATTACTTATTTATGCACAGTACTGTAATAGATATATTTGGCTTGACTTAGCTGTCAAGAACATTATCCATAAGTGAAGAAACTGGAAATTAATTGATCTTTGTATTAAATACATTTAATTTAAATTAGGATAATGTAGTCTCTTCCTTCTGTAACAAAATATAGTGCCCCTATACTGATTGCTGTCGGCAATAACAATGATTTTCTCCTTGTTTTATATTAGCGGCACCTGTTGTCTCAACTTACTTCAAAAGAATCATTTCCAGAATTCGTACCATTATTTATAGTTTGTTCTTTAATTATCAGAGAATACTAGTGGCTCTTTTTTATTTTAATAACTTTATTCTATTTTTTGTTGTATAAAATTCTGTAATAAGTAAGTTTGATCCTTATTTTCTTATTTTCGTGTAAATTTTTTTACAAATATTCGTATTTGGCGTTGTAGATAATTTGACCTCGCGTTAAAGAAATTTTACCTGCAGCATTTACGACATTGTTGAGGTAAAGATATGACAAATGGCAGAACTCAAGTCGGTCTATTTAAGGAAAAACGTTATTAATTGAATTTGAAAAATTGGAAACGAGTATTGCCATTTTTTGTGATAGTTCGCTTCTTATTTGATTTTGCAAAATTAATCTGGACCAATACGTTTCAAAAAAGAAACCGTTCATGAGAATAGGAATGAGCACCTATAAAACAGAACACAAATAACATTCCAAAGTATTCCTTGAAAGCTTTAATAAGCAGAGAGCAAAAAAACATCCTAGAACTAAATAGAAGCAAACTAGGTGTTCTTGTAGGCTTTCTCACAAGGCAGTGCCACCTTGAAGGACACGTGACAAAAGCAGGATTGAAACACAATAGGGACTGCAGATATTTCCTGGCGAAAGATGAAAATCGCGAACACCCTATAGCTGCAATCATAGACAATGGAGAAATATCTCCTTTAAAACCAACACAGCTATTACAGTTTGTTAATGCCCTTAGACTAGATGGGGTACTATAGCTGCGGGGAAATTCTAGCAAATTATAGCTCATGTAAACCAACCAAAACAAATAAGGTCAAACAAAGCAAAAAGAGCATTATCACAGTGGATAAAGAACAAATCGCACTTTGCTTAAAAGCTTTGAATACAGTTTATAAAGATATCTAACCAAAACTTCATGGTCTACGGCTTTTAGGAGAAGTCTAAATGTCGTAATGAACTTTGAAGCAAAATATATAACATTTTTGTGGTGTCTGTCAGTTAGAAGTCGAAATTTTTTGGTTACTAAATTGTTTGACAAGCTTTTCAACTCCATGTATATGAACTCTTTGAGATAAATACTAAAAGAAGGATTTTTAGGAGCGAGCAATTTTCTAGTGTTTAGTACTTTGATATCTAGATTTCCTTGCTGGATATTAATTTCATTAGACACAAATTTCCAAATTTTTTAATTATTTTGCTAATGCTTTCGTGAAGGTTTTTTTCAGATTCCTTTCACTATGTTCCTTGTTTGATTATTTTAAAATCAGATTTATGTAATTTGAAATATTACTAAACTGTTCTCTATAAATATGTATTCTAATTTATTTTGTAGTAATAATTAGTGTTATTTTATCATCCAATAAAATTTACGTTGTTAATTTTCAATAACCAGCAATATTTCAATCAATTAATTCAGTACTTGTCAAGATTAAAAGCGGCAATAAATTTAAATTACTCGTGTTCTGGATGCGATCCAGTTATATACAAATAAACACACGCTTGAATCGAACCCATATAACCTTGTTAAACGACTAGCTATTCTATAAATGAGCGTTTTTATAACTTGCTTATTACATTTTTATTACCCAGTCATTTCCTTCATGTCTGGTTGCACATATGTAAGTACATACATACATACATACATGCATATGTATGTGTAATATGGTTTTAACGGTATGTACTTACAACAGTTTGTAGTAATCTGACTTTTATGAGGAGTGGATCTTTCATAACGCTTAACCATGATCGCCACAACACCGCTCTGAATTGGGCGAACCAAGAAGCTTTATACGGACTTTTGTGCTGGTCGTTGTTACTCCATAGTTCGTAACTATAATCCGGTTTTTGCTAAAATTAAATAAGTGTTAAAATATGGAATCTAATGTCACTCGATTGCTTACTACTGCTGTAGCTGCTTGAAAATTTTTAAGACCTAATTCTGATTTCTCAAATTTATCGCAAATCATCGAAATCGCTTGTTTGCAGCTTTCTTCCCTCCCCGGTACAACAGCCAGTAACTGGACAAAATAATCTGCGGGATTGTAATTGTGAGGGCACGGTGCATCTAGCCTAAAAATGTTATCGTAATACAATACAATAATAAGTTGTAAGAATGAAAGTTATACAATCGAAAAAATATGTCGGCCTCGTCGGGAGTTCCAATAAACGCTACCCTTCCTTCCGCCATTAATAATAATTTATCAAACATAGCGTACAATTCGCTGGAAGGCTGATGTATGGTGCACACTACTGTCTTTCCGTTCTGCGCCATACCTTTTAGAACCTGTATCACATTCAATGCCATGAAAGAGTCTAATCCTGATGTCGGTTCATCGCAAAACATCATAGAAGGGTTGGTTAGAACCTCAGCGGCGAAAGATAAACGTTTCATTTCACCACCGGATATACACTTAATACGTCCTGGTATACCTATACATGTGTTCTGACATTTTGTTAAGGCTAACTAGAAATAAAGCATATTTTAAATTGGTTAAGTCATAAATAACGATATTTACATCTTTAATGACTTCTTCGACCCGTTTCATACGTTGCTGGCGAGGAATGCTTCGATCCATCCTTACAAGGGCCTATGATTAAAAAGAAAACTATTATAGTAGGTGTCTGTGCACATTTAAAATATTCATCGAAGAGGCACTAAACTATGAACACTCTCTATCTATTACAATCGGCTCGCCCAGCCCAAGCCCAAGCCGGTGGCGGGCGTATTATGGTCTGGGCAATATTTTCATGGAACACATTAGGACCCATATTACCCATACAACAATCCCTACCAGTAGGTATACTATGAGGCTATCACGCCACTTTGACCTTTGCGCTTTGCGGGATCGAAGGTTAAAGTGACGTGATAGCCCCATAGTATACCTACTGTTAGGGATTGTTGTTGATACTGTTGTCATGAATTAATGGATGGTCTGCAATTATGTTCATGTAGTGCACTGACGTTAGGGGTAGCTATACTATGGGGCTATCACGCCACTTTGACCTTTGCGCTTTGCGGGATCGAAGGTCAAAGTGGCGTGATAGCCCCATAGCATACCTACTCCTAACGCCAGTGCACTACATGAACATAATTGCAGGCCACCCATTAATTCATGACAACAGTATTTCCAACAGAAATGCACCATGTCATTAGGGTTGAATCGTCATGGAATGGTTCATTAATGTCTTGGCCTTCAAATTTACCTGACATCCACTAGAACATTTATGGTCCCATCTGGAAGACCGATTGGTAGCAAATACCTTGGACTACCTATTAACACCTTATGGACTCAATACCAAGCCGAGTACTGGCAGTTAGTCATAACGTAATGGCTCTTGAGTATATGTATATGTAATTAATAACTATGGTCTCCGCAGTGAACAGGCGAATATCACAACAATTAATCCGATTACGACAGTAACAATTTTATTAAATGGAGCACCAATAAGAAATAAGATGTGAAGGGCTAATTGTGGACGTTATGAAAAAGGCCCTCCTTCTCCAAACCATTGGCCAGCGATTTGACGCGTTGTAGCAAAACGGTCCCGTAGAGCGAGTTGTCGGTTTTCCAGTTGGTCTTCTTTATGTTCCTCTGCCTTCTTCTGTCCACACACAACACACACGCATTACCGTCATTGCAGTACAATTAACACGACGGCCAATTTCGTGATAGGACAAACTAACATCTCGATAAGCAACACAAAGTCGCTGACATGGTGATAATTTTGACGCCTTCGAACTCTAAGCATTTTGTTGCACTCTCATGAACATGAATCTCTTCGCAGAAAACTAAGACAAATTTGTTTTTTCGCTCAAGTCGAACAAATTATTCCTTCTGGGTGTAACACTTCTAATGTCACTGAATATATCTCAATGTAACGTGTCAGAAATTGACCCCCAAATTCATCGAAAACATATGTATCTTACAACCGAATCGTCTACATACATATGTATTGTATATTCACCTGAAATGTAAGATGCTCTTTAACTGTCAAGCTGCCAATAAACAGGTCGTCCTGTTGAACGTACGCCGACTGGCTTGTCAGCGCTCCGAAGCTAACCGGAATCCCGTTCACGCATCTGAGACCGGTAACGGCGACATTCGATGGCGATCTAAACGTTAGGGCATTTAAGAGAGTCGTTTTCCCAGCACCGCTAGAGCCCAAAATTGCCAGCAACTCCCCCGGGTAAGCTATACCGTGTACTGAAAATAACGGAAATAGGCATTAGAGGATGCGATCCACTATAAAATTATGCAAATCGATACGTTCCTCACACAAAGAAGTGGAGGTTTATACACAAAAATTATAGCACGGTGAACATGTACTCTCAGTTCTTCAGGTTCATTTAGTCGAAATCTTTACGCGATATTTTGCGGTTGTTGTGGTGAAATTTTCAGATTCATAAATACATAAAATTAAACGTTAATGATTCCTGATGATGTGTTTAAGGAAGAAAACAATTGGATTAACAACAACGAAAATAGCTCTCTAACAATAACAGTAGTAATATCTCTAAAATGTATACGTATGGTACTAAAAAGAGCTTTGTTTCTCATTATAGGAATTTCAATGTTCGTTTGCGCAGTATGGAAGTAGCTTGTAGAGCTAGTTTAGAAAAGCAATTCAACTGAAAAATATGGAAAAGTATACATATTCCGGCCAGGTATAGTATGTGAAAAAGAGCGTTAACAAAGCTTTCAAAAATGTTTCGCAGTGCCACTCAAAGAATGCTATCATACAGAATCAAGTATGTTTGTATGCATGAAAATGCAAACTTTCCACTACGCCAAAGCTTTGAAACTACAAAAATAGTCCAGCAAATCATTATACATATAATGTTTAAAATCATGGATTATAAAGTATTTAATTAGAATTTTTTCGAATATATCTAACAGTGTTATAAACTTTCAGCAATCTCGTTTTTAAAATTATTTTATTCGCTATACTTTCTCACTGCTTGCAATTGTGGACCCTCTTGAGCTACATATCCTTCCCTTTTTTCTTACAAATTATCTCCACATCGCGTTCTAAATGTACAACATGAGAATAGTTAGACTAATTATCCCAAACAATAGATTAGGCGTTGAGAGCCACTCCTGCGGCCTCGCCATTTCTGAGGCTGTTACACTTTTATTTCTGGAGTAGGTAAATAGCTACATACGTTACGAGTGCATTCGGGACGTCTCTATGTAAGAGAACAATTTATTTTAAGAATTGAAGCAGCATACTACGAAACAGGATAAAATCTAGCACAAATCTCCAATATGATTGATTCTCCTAGTTCTTCGTTATAGAAAATGTATCAAAGTGAATGTATAGGATCTTTCAATAAGAAAGTTTATTTTAGAATTAAAAGGGAACAAGTTGTGTTTAATAAATCAGTCACTTTCCCAAGCTATATTTCCAAAAATATTTAAAACCAGTAGAGTAATTCCTCTTAATAAAAAAGGTAGTAAAGAATGTTTGGGTAATTATAGACCAATTTCAATTTTATCCAGTGTCTCTAAAATTATCGAGCGGGTTGTATTTAATAGAGTCTACGACTTTTTGTCTAGGCATGACATTTTATCAGTGGAACAACATGGCTTCCGCAAGGGTCGTTCTACTGATACTGCTGTGTTGCAATTCATTAATTATTTGTATGATAGCTTGGATTTTACGGCATATTTATGGACCTTAGTAAAGCCTTTGATTTAGTTGATCACTATCTGTTACTCGCAAAAATGGCTGATTATGCTTACAAGGTGTGATTCTTGATTGGTTTTCCTCCTATCTTGAAAACAGACGACAAGTTGTAGAGATTGCGGGTGCACAATTATTATCAAAGTCTGTTAAATTTGGCGTACCCCAAGGTTCTGTCCTTAGCCCCTTGCTTTTCCTAATATTCATCAATGACTTGCCTAATATATGTGATGGTGGTAATTTAACAATGTTTGCAGATGACGTATCTTATTTATGTGCAGGAGAAAGCATTGATGAAGTACTGATAACTGCAAGTTCAATGTTGTCTAGGTTTAGTAAATGGTTTGCGACGAATAGGCTGCAAAAAAATAATTTTATTCATTTCAGACCAAAAACAAAGTTACGTGATGTTAGTTATTTATTAAAAGTTGACTCAACGTCTATTGAACAGACAACGTCAGTTAACTTTCTTGGTCTTCGGGTGGGGTGTGATGTTGGGTGGGAGGAACACATCAACGACCTAATCTAAATCTTTAGCGTCGATATGCTTTGCACTATACCGGCTATCGCACATCGTTAACAAAGATATTTTACTTACATATTACCACGCTTGCTTCCAGTCTAAGTTAGTACATACAGGCAGGGTGTTCGCGATATACACAGCATGCTTTTAAGGAATGATAGCTACAACGATTTAGAAACAAAAACATATAATACAGCTTGGGTCTATCTGTAAGCGTAAACGAGAAAAAAAATTATTTTTAAAAAACCTTATTTGGTTAAACTGTACAAGAAAACTCATCCATATTGCTTCTTAAATAACCAAAAAACCATATCAAAAATTTAGGGTTGAAAATAACTGAAAACAACGATGAAAACGAATTATTTAATACTTTGAAATTGAAGCGTGGTGTCATTTCTCTTCCACCATACTGTACACGTATTCATTAGAAGCGCAGATGCAAGCCAAGCATCATCTGTTTATACGACCTTGAACTTGTATCGTACGAAGTCAATGGCCATACGTTTTAAAATAAAGGTACCTTTGCGTTTTTTTTTAATAATGTTATGACAATAAAATCGATGTTATGTTGAAGTGAGAGTGAAAAGGGCGTATTTAACAATTTAAGTTGAGGGAAAGTCGCATTGAACGAAAACAATGTAATTATTGCAATTATGTTATGGCGCTTTAAGCTCTTTCGTAAAGGCTACTACAAAATTGAGTTCTTTTCTTTTATTTGTGATAAATTGGTGGTCCTAAAAAGGACATTTTTGAGAGACAGGAGAAAATGTATTACAGGAAAGGCTCGATGTGTTGCCCATTTTCAAGAACACACGCCTGTAATCGTCGGGTAAATCTTGCACTGATCAGCTGCCGGTGTACAGTATGCGTCGAAGTTGGTCACATGAGAAATATTTTTTTTCTCGTTTACGCTTACAGATAGACCCAAGGTGTAGGTATTATATGTTTTTGTTTCTAAATCGTTGTAGCTATCATCCCTTAAAAGTATGCTTTGTATATTGCGGACACCCTGTATATGGTGTATCATGCTGGGGGGCGGACCGGAGGTCGGAGCTGGTGTTTCGTATACAATAGCGTGCTATGCGCAATATTCCAGGAGTACCATATCTGGCGTCTTGTCGCCCGTTATTTAAAGAATATAGGATTCTACCAGTACCGTGTCTTTACATTCTATATCTATTAGTCTATAATAATTTATTCTATTTATAGCAGTATATCAATTCAGTAAACCGTCTCCTTGAAACATCGAATTATGTAAACACCAATTTTTGAGTAGGTAATGTTAGACAAAGACAATTTTAATTTAAAACGATGATGCATATTAACACTAAGATTAAAAACTAATTAGCTCTAAATAGGCATTTATCTAAAAGAAAGGTATGTTTAAAAAAATCCACTATAATATAATCGCTCACGATAAATCTCTGTCTGATCCTGAAACCAAACTAAAACCTAAAACGAACGTGTACACAATGACTTAGCGAATCTATCGTTTTTCAAAAGTTCAAACCCCATTATCGGCATCAATAAAATAAATAAGTTTTTGAACTCGGCTCGTAAATTCGATTAATGGTGTTTTCTGTTCCGATTTTTCCCTCATTTTGTATAATTTACAGGTATTTTCGGCGCACTTGCCATTAGATACATTGGCACTATAAAAGGTCCACCAAAATATTACCTCGTTAGAAAGTGACAGTTTCGAATTAACTATATCACGAGCATGTACACAGACTTTCCCAATGGATTTAGCACGAGAATAAAACCTACCAATACAGGTGACAATGAGTTCTTTTTTCTACGCGTTCGTGTTTGTCGAATAGAGCGTTTTTTCTACGGAAATACGCTAACCTATATATTTAAAAACATATTCGTACTAATATATCATCATTTTTACTATTAAATAATTCAGAGCTGAGCCTATTTACTGCGAGAATTTTTTTCTCGGATATGACATCGTTGAAATTTACTCACCATTTTTCAAGATGTGCTTGCGCGGTAATAAAGAATTATCCTTCCTCGAACAAAGGCTGAAGAATTTATACTTTGACCTACTCCTCTCCGTTGCGAAAACATTCATGCTACTCCAACTGTAAATAATTCTCTCGTTGTGGGGAAGAGCTGCTGGTGGATATTCTGTGCTGCCATAATTCGGTAGGCTCCCCTCATCACTTACCGTGCTACCATCTTCTTCCTGGAATATAGGAGATTTACAACAACTTTTAGTTGAAGAAGCTATTCTCTGTTTTAAACGTAAATATTAAGTTCGACAATTATTCTACTATGTTCAATAATTTTTTCCACATTCAGGGAGATGGAGGAAGTAGAATTTTAAAGTATGTAATTACCTTCAGTACTAGAATCTTTTCTAACGAATCCAATGAAGTGGTATGCATTTTAAGAACTAAATAATACTGGAATAATTTGCGCGCAGCACCTAATCACTTGGTATTTATATTTACATACAAAAATCAACTCTGTGGTACTAACCTACAGAATGTAAGACACTGATAATGAAGAGTAAATTTATAAACGATAAAAATAAAAAAGAACTACGTTATTAATTATGTAAACATTATTAGTAGAACAAATTTTTATGATAACAAAGAATATTGGGCATTTTAAATCCGATAACAGCACTATATATGTAAATGTATATGTGATTATGTGTACGAGAGGAAGTTTCAGCCAAATTCTCTCTTGTCAAAAACTTGAAATTGCAGTAATTTCATTTCGTACAACCAGTTTTTTTTTGCAATATATCACCTTTAATCCGCATGTAAAGAAAATGCCATTAGGTATGTTGTTTCTATCATTGCTAAATAGATTGCTAAATTCGGAACACTGTGCACTGAGCAATACCAAGATCACAATGTGGTCGAATACATATAAATTAAGAATAAATAATATATGTAGGTACTATCCGCACAAACCTATAATACTTGTGAGCTACATGACTGTAGTATACTGATTTCATTTTATAATGGGAGCAAAGTGTTTTTTGTTTGCATTTTACTTTTTATGGGCTCAAAATAAGTATTTGAATAGTATATAGGGTGATGCCAAATATAATTAAAGTAGATGATTTGATTTCTATCGTGGGCTTCGTTTAAGATTTAAAGGAAAATACTAATGGCTGTTAAATAAACGAACGAACCAAAACTAAACTAAAACAGCAAGAGTTACAGTTGTAGTCCGACAACCAATACCTACTGCTTAAGATGCTACTGCAACTAGTACCCATGACATGATAAAACAAAATGGAAACTATGCACTGTAAAAGCACAATCTGGGCAACAGCTTACGTGGTTTCAGAAACAGGTTACCTAGCTTTGACCACTTTCGAAGGTGTTTCCAATAACAAAACCAAACCTGGGGCAAAACAGATCAAAAGCAGGTACCTAATCTGTTTCCAATAACATCCAAAACTAAGTAAGCTATTTCCGAAATAAGGTAAGCTGTCTTTCTACAGCCAAGCTGTATAAAGAAGAAACCAGTTTAACTTATTTCAACATATGTAGGCTTTTTACCTACTGGCACCATCATGGCTTTATACACGGATGATGGCTTTCTGAGATATTAGTTCAAACAGATGGGCAAAGTGAGGAGCAATAAATTCCAATTTTGTTCTGAGTAGTAGCGATTACGTGGCGGTGACCAAGCCCCCAAGACCCTAAAGTTTT
The DNA here is from genome assembly GCA_004785975.1 of Popillia japonica. Taxonomy (NCBI): domain Eukaryota; kingdom Metazoa; phylum Arthropoda; class Insecta; order Coleoptera; family Scarabaeidae; genus Popillia; species Popillia japonica. The sequence continues at coordinate 14,830 of SMLS01064389.1, forward strand.
TCGGAAGTTTGAAGACTGTTTTGAAATTGGAATTGAAAATTCAAGGTCATTTACAATAGCTATCATTAGTCATACTGAAGAGACTGATTACTGATCTATTAACAATCTAAGATCTAAAACAATTCTCGAGCTTTCTCACCATTGAAGATAAAAAGTACATCCAAAGCAATATTGTAGATTGTTGGTAAGTCAAGTTAAAGACCATATTTTTAGCTAACTAGCTCGGGAGCCTGCCCAGACAACCTAGCCAGGGAACCTTACTCTGACAATTATGACAGCTGCATACAGTTTGACCAAAAAGGTGACCACCATCCCATACTCTCCTCCCATTATCTCTTCCCCTATCTTTGTATCTTTTCGCTCCTGTAAATTTCTACGAATGGTCACGCGCTAGTAACCTAAAAGACAATCAGAAAAAAAACGCATAGAGTTTTTGTTTTTCCAAAACGCTAGATTCGTTCTAAAGCATCGTAGAGAATTATTGGTGTCGTAAGTATAGTAGACTAATTCTAACAACATTCTGATGCTACCTCGTATTATTTATATCTTGTTGGATATACATACATATGTATATTGAATCCAGGAGGTTAAAATCATAGATAAGGTTAAAATCATGACTCAGGTAATTTGACAGCTGTCACATACATTATGTATATATATATGTATACTTTGAAAGCTACAATTTGTCAAATCTAATAGCGTTTTTTCATTCGCAAATTTAGTGAGCACTAAAAATGCACTGAGTCAGTGCTGGCTGTTTCTATCGGCCAAGCACTAGCACCGATCAAGAATTGTACGTTTTCCATTGGGAAAATAATGCAATTTTACGTAAGAGTGACGATGCGTCTACGTCACTATATTTGACCTTGAGTGCTAAAAACTAAACCTTTCGAAATGTACGGGTCCAGTTCTAGTGCAATGTGATGTACGGGTCCAGTTCTAGTGCAATGTGAAGTTATTACATGTTATTCATATGTATGTGCCCTGACCATGCCCCGACCGAGTACGGATTTAGTGATTACGTCAAATGACGCGGCACTGCACGGCACTAGAGGAGTGCTAGTGCACAACTAGTTCTCCCACAGGAAACGCTATAACAATGGTATGTTTACAACCTAATTGTCAAAAAAAATTTAACAGTTATACCTGGGGTGCATTCAGATTTAACGTTGGACAACACGTCTGGGCGACAACTTTTCACACTACACCGTTGAAATTTTATCGACATTCAAATCACCCCCGGTATTCTAAAATCGTTAAAACAGATTTATGAATGACAGGTATTTTGACAGCTACAATTATCATAGCATAATTTGACAGACATAGTTTAACAAGTATAAAATAATTCTCGCGATGTGAATAATTATGTTAAAGCTAGAGAAAGATCATATTTAGTTACAGAGTTATTTTTCTTAATTTTTGATATGGGAATCTCGTATTAGAGTAGGTAGAAATAATACAGAAAGAAATGCAGTTTTATGAGCTTAAGTTATAATGTCTAACAATACTTTAAAAGTAAGGTTCAAACTTCCATTTTTAAAAAGCTGCAGCTTACAATGTTGGATAAGGTGCATTGGATCAGAACTTTTCCACCACGTGTGACGTAAATATTTTAAATTAAAAATAACATTAAAACCGCAAACTGTATCTAACTCAAAAATCCGAAATGCCAAAAAATATTCAATGTAAAGATAGATTATTACGACGACTTTTCTTAAGTAGATCAGGCTCAAGCTACAAGAAAAAATCAAATTCCAACATCGATTTACGTTACTGTAAGCATAATAAGTAAAATATTTTCTTATCAAAAGATTCTTTCAAAACTGGTCTACATTTTTACGTTAGTAGATTTTAAACCAATAACCTGTAAAGATCTAAATATAGGAGAAGCAATTTATTATGTGAAGCTACTAAGAAAGTATATAGAAATAATGTCTCTAAAATATTTTCACTTACGTTACTATTGCATCGCCTACTTTTCCTTTCTTGCTCGATTCTCAACAATGGAGTTTGTTCATCACTCATTTCTGAGGCGCACTAAATCCCAAAAATTTTTAATTAATTAAGGCCGCGGGAAGATAATGAATATTTATCTCGCGACTGCCCTCGCTTCTATTTGTTTGCTTTTCCAATTTTATTAGGCGTTACTTCGTAATGAAATGTAAACAAAGTTTTAAGAATGCAGTCAAGCATCTGGAAGTCGATATCTTTCACGACGTTTCAGCGTACGTCTCATGTTACGTTCCCCTCTAGAAAATATATTATTAACGCCCGATTGAGTGCACATTTCTGCGTCGATTTTTATCATAATTTAAAAGCGCCATTGTTTCGCGAAAACTGATTTTAAGGAGACATTCGGCGCCAAGATAAATGCATAGAAAATGGTAACTGTGTGATAATAATGTGTTAAAGATGTTAAATTATGTATTTAGGGATTATTTAATTGAAGATAAGATAGTTTGGAATTATTACAAAACTATAATTAATCCTGCAACTAGCACTCTCCATATAACAAAACGAATACATACAGTACTTACAATTATGGAAATGATAACAAATTTACCCATTTAGATTTTTTTAATTTTTTGTTATTTAAAAGGAGACACGCCAGACCATTCTAAAAAACTTGTTTGCAGTGAGATTGATGTCTATAACAAACGTAATTTTAACTTATTGAGAAAGAGGAAGAGAAGATGCAACGTCTTTCCAGTACAACTAATAAGAACGAAGATTCACGCAGCGAACACGACATATCTTTGATTATAGTCCAAAATCCTAGTGAAAGAAGGTTTCTGCGCGAATATATTGTCTTTTATTCCAAGCGGTTTCCTGTCATATTATCTTATTTCTTAAAAATTACACTTTGAATAAAAAATTAGCTTAACAATACCTTGTCTACATTTTTATCTAAAATTAAAATGAAATGGTTATTAACATCACTTAGATCAGAATATATTCTGTTTCGAACTCTTACACTTTTCCAGCAACTTTTCAAGTTATTCGCCATGTTGTTTTTCGGTATGCTTACAGTAAAAAGTCGGGACTGATGCCGGACATAATTCCCATGACAGCGTGTGAACAAATCCCGTTGTTCTTTTCGCAATATTAGTTGCTGAACATGTTATAATGTAGAAATGTGATATATCTAAAGAAAGTAGCTAAAGATTGAAGCGTGTTGGTTCTATATAGATGTTTCTAATTTTATCAAAACTATCTTCCACTAATTAGACCTTTACCCATAATGCGTTCGAATTTTCTGTCAAGTCCTATATTATGTCCCTACTACGATTATGTCTATTTATATGACAATGAAACGTTATTGGAGGTTATGTTGATTATTTCACACTTCAATTTGTTGCTCGCATTGTGCGGTTAGGATTCAATTCCTGCAACTGCCACTACAAGAGAACGTCTGCTCTACCGCTGCGATCACCGAGTCTGCTAATTATCTCCAGTAGTAGTGTACCTACTTGATAATATGTGTGTAATAACCTTCACTACTTGATTATTATAGTGTGACGAATGTATATTTTTGAAGTTTCCATTTTTTGTATTGTAAAGGATTCTCAATAATATATCGTAAAGACTACCTAATCTCATATCGAAAATAACTAATAACATGTCACAAAAGATTCGTAGCTGGAACACTAATGCAGTTTCAAATAATATGTACCTGATATATCCCGTCTATATATAATTAATGCATGGATAAACGACTTTCAATATTAATGAGACAGAGGATAAATCTATTGATTCATCAGCTAAAGTCCATGCATCATCTAGGTTAATGATAGGAAGCTCTACTTCGAATGCATAATCTTTCATGCGTATCATCAACGTACCTATGTGATTGATTGCAAAAAATTGTTTCGAATCTTTTTTTTTTAGATAATTGAATTTTAGTGTCAAATTTCGCATAAAAGAACTCCATTTGCACCTGTGTGCCGCCAAAACTAGCGAATCAGACTTCAAGCGACCTTCAAGTGACCTTTCGTATACCTGCATAACATCCGACTAATCGCACTGGGCGACTGTGATTAGAGACGGATACCTACCTAGCAGGTAAATTTGAGGCAGAAGGATTTGCAAGAAATGCAAGGCTATTTATCATTTACCATCGTTGTATTTACTCTATATTATAAATAAGTGCCTACTAGAATTATTAAATAGATTTCGTAAACACCAGCACCCTTTTCTGTTTCTTGATAGTAAATTATATATGCGTAAAACATACATGTTTTACACTTGCATATTTTAAATCTTACGCTTCTTAACATAGTAACACAATTTTATTTATAGAAAACAAAGAATTGTTCGGAAAACGGTATTAAGAAACGATTTTAATCATATTTAAAGAAATTTACTACGAATCCCCTTAAATTCCTAATGTCTTTTAAATTATTGTAAGTGCAGTATTTATTGAATCGACTAAAACTTCTTAAGTTCTTGTTCTTCAACGAATTACCGTTAATGTCGGCAAATTTTAAATATATTTTTAATTACGAACATCGTTCAAATCCCCAAATTCTTAGAAAAAATAGACATTTTGCTATCAGACACATTGTATATTTTGCGCTGTTTGAATTAAAATATTAATAAAATAATATAAAAGTCGTTCCATAGTTACACGTCCTATTCTACAATTTTATAATTTTTGCAATTATTGTTTGAATCATGTTTTACATGAGCAATTTATCCTAAAATTTCTTTTTCTTCAATTAATTTGGCTACGTTCTACCTTAGTTTAGTACATCATATTTATTTCCAATATATTCATAACTCGCTTCGTTTAAATTCATTTAAATGCTCGCTGCCCTTTAGCCTGCAGGTATACGGCTTGGTACAACTGCCCAGTTATTTTACCTGAATAAACGATTCAGGACCGAAAGCCTATAATAGACGCGTTTTATTGCAATTTCATTCGCTACTTTTGGCGGCGATAGTACATAAGTATATTTTGAAATTTTCTGATCAACTCAATTATTAAAAAACACGCTAAACAAGCGTATTGAATAATGTGCTGTCTAGTACATTATTCTTATCAAAGGCTTAAAAAGCGAAAGTCGGCATATCTACAAAACATTGATTCAGCTTTCTCCAGCTGCTGTTCAGTAACAAGTCCTGCAGCCCAAACAATCTATAAATTAAACATTCAGGTAAGTCACATATAACATAGAATTAAATACTCGAGCAACTTTAATTTTCGATAATAAAATGTAAAATTCATGCTGAAGAACTTCTATAAAGCTTTGAATACTAAAATCAACTATAAGGACACCCAAATAGAAAAACTTTTTTACCTATTATTAACGCGATCAAAATATTAAAAAAGCAACTTGAAAGTAAGTATCTAGCAAGTATTGCTACATTTCTGCTGCTTGATTGAAAAATTATTAACTGAAGAGGTTCTTTCGTAAAATGCCTCTACAATAGAATCATTCTAATTTTATATTTTATCTGATTGCCGTTCACATACTCACAAAATAAAACAACGTATATGTTTTAAAAAAGAACCTTCATTACAATAATTTGTACATAAGAAAAAAAATACAAAACTATTACAATATTTGGTTAGCTTACAAAGAGCCGATGATATATGTTTATACATATTTGACTTATGTATGTATTAATATACTTTCTATTATTGAATCAGTTGTATAGGTATAAAAAATTTTACATGAAAATCGACACAAACATGGGGGACGGTAAACTAAAAACAATACTGCAATCCTTACATTGGCTTTGTGAAAAATATATATACACCTATTCTGTAGATTTGCACTTTATATTATTTTAACTAATTAGAGAGCAATAAAATCGATTGAATTGATATATGATATAATAGTACAGTGTAAAATGAGGAACGGAGATTTCACGATTTATATCTAGTAATAAATTACATATAAATAAAAAATTATTGCTGTAATAAAAATAAAATTATGCTTAATTCAAATAGGAAAAGAAAACTACTTACTACATTACTAAAATTATAAGTCTGGCTAAAATTAGAACAGAATTATCATGCACTCATAATACATAACAAAAAAGATAATATACGTTGAGAACAATATCAAAAACTACAACTTCTTACAATATAATTGATGTAAATTTCAAGTAAGGTCAAAACTGAAAAAGAATATTACAATTTTTGATATTACACATCTGATATATGTATGTATTTTAAGTATTATACATTGTAATGTTGATATATCGCAGCAGTTGATTAGCCTATTCCATAGTATTGGCACTTATTCATTTTGGCAAACAAAAGAGAAATAAAAAATTATAGTAAAGACTAAGCCTTATTATTCTTCGCCAAGTTGTGCGTAGCCCAATTCACAGAAGTTTTCCACGAATTCGACAAGGCCTCGTCGAATTTGGAACGAAAATGTACTAAAGCCTCTTCTGTGGATTTTGATAAGACCTGTAATAAATTACGAAAATAAACTAGAGAACAGAATTTGGATTAATAAGATCATAGGTTAAAGGCCACTTTACAGCAGATAGATTCATACTTTTTCTATACTAGATTCTACTGCAGGATTTTCTAAAAAAGAAGAATAGGAAAAATTCCACGCTTGCTTTCATCGCAATAAAATAGAAGAATACAATAGAAGTAGGACTTAGTAATTGATAAAAAATGATCTAGTTCTAGTAACCCTCAAACACAAAGAAGAAATTCTTTGCGATTCTGGATCTTGTACATTTGTGTTCCAAATCTTTTCTTCATTTGTGTATCAGATCAGGTAAGTCATAATATAAACGTTCCAAGTTCACTCATTCATTTCATTGTAAAAATCTAATGACGACCGACAGTAAAGTAAAGTAATTCTCTATTTCGAGAGACCATGGAAATGGTATAGAAACAAGTCCAAAGCAGTGTTATATAATTTAATCAAACTCCCACTTACACCCACCACTATTCTGTCAAAATAAAACATTCTGCTTTATCCTTGGACATAATAATACAGCTGAATGGAAGAAGTTTGTGTAATTTGTAATCGGCATTTTTTATGCAATAAAAAGCGTGTCTAGCATGTGTACTTACCAAAGTTTCTTTTAAATAATTTAAATCTTTCTCCGAACTCAATTCGGGTAACCCTGTAGATATCATCATGGCAAACAACGACAAAATCAGACTTCCGTGCTTTCTTAGAATTAAAAACGCCTAAAACCAGAATGACATTTAATTTTGAAGCGTAAATATTCCACGATTGTATCCCACCTTTTCACAATATTCTTGAAACATTTTGAATTCCAAGTTATTCTTTTGGCCCTTATTTATAACATGAACAAAATCGTGTGTTAGTACGAAAGGAACGCGCTCTCTCTTGAATCCGAATTTCTCCTTAAAATGACCTAAAATATGCCCGAAATCTATGTGGAACAACTGACCAGTCTCCTTTATCATTATGTTATCCGAGTGTCGGTCTGCAACGCCTAGGACGTAGGTGGCGACACAATAACCGGCACACGATAATGTAAATTCAGTTATGGCCTTTCTCAGTTGAGCCTCAGTGTTATTATGATCTTTTAACCATGCTAGAAGTACATTAACGTTATTACTACTATGTTATTATTAGTTAAGATTTACCTAATAATGATCCTTTCCTAAAGGCAGATGATACCGTAAAAGTATCTTTCTCTTTTTGAATATTCGCTATGGTCTCAGCATTTAATACTACTTCTATCATTCCTATCCTATATTCTAATGATATACAATTATACGGATTCATCCTATACAAAAAAATATGTTAAACTTATTCTTG
>SMLS01064391.1:0-13338 GCA_004785975.1 Popillia japonica
AGGGATTTTGATATTGGTTGCTGTATGCAGGGTCGAGACCCTCATAGCCTCTATGGGGTTTTAGGTTGACAATTCGTTTTTTGTAGACCCAGTATTTTGTTTAGTGCCAATTTTTCAGTGTTGCCAAAGTAAATATTTGTTAAAAACATTTATAGTCACTTGGTATATGTATGTACACTAGCGACACTTTCTAATTGTACGGTCTAAAGCATAAAGTTACAGGCTACATAATATAGGTACATATGTAGCGTGGATAGTAGACAGTTTATTGTATTCACTGGCTCCGTTAAAATATGTAAAGATAGATGTGCGGTCTTTGCGTTTATATATTTTTTTACTGTTCTTGTTGGATTTACAAATGTGCAAAATTTAATGCATCTATTATTTGCCGTATTTTCGTAGAAATAAATTTATTTGATGTGTCACATATTACGAATAAAGCACTATTAAATTATTTTAAAAGGTGTCCCTTGTTTTGTAGATTAACTAGAACTAGAATTAAAGCAAAGGCATGTTAATTATACAATAAAAAGCAATATCTTTATTAATTTTATTTATTTGATATGTATTAAAATAACAATGAAAGTCTAAAAACCCAGGATATTAAACGATATTGTAATAAAGACTATTATTTCTCAATATTTATCGAGATAGTCACTGATGCTTGTTAATAATGAGTCCATCCGCCATTATTTTGAATTATTTCTTCCAGTCTTGACGGTATAGATTCTACGTATTAATATGTCGCAATATTACTTGCACACTTTTTTTCCCATTTGTGCACAATTTGTTGGCACAGTAGATTCCTGTCACCTCGTTGTATGACATTTTCTCTCATTTTTTTTTATATAACCCCATAGATTTTCAATCGGGTTAAGGTCGGGGCTTCACGTCGGCCAATTTAATAGTTCCACATTATTGCCGATAATCAATTGTTGGACAACATTGGAGGTATGTATGGGGGACTTATATCATGTTGGAAAGTAAACCAAATATAAAGAGATGTTACTGATGGCAACATAATATTCTCTAAAATATCTCTATATTGTAAAGCTTTCATGTGTCCATTAATATACCAAATCGTACCTGGTTCTGCGTATGATACCCAACCCCACACTGCTACAAAAAGTCGTCCACTTCTGTTTTGTGGATGGATATATTCTGGCCGAAGCCTAGAGCTAGAAGGTAACTAATCGCGTATGGGTGTTTGGGGTGCTTTGAAAAGTCGACTCGTCGCTGAAAATCACCGTTTTCCAAAACTCTACGGGTATATTCTGATTGATGAGTATGGCGAAATTTATTCTGTCTTGTTTGTTGCGTTCGGAAAGTTCCGTTTTAATAGCAGCGCGATAGCTTTTAAGGCCACGTACTCTCAACCTTTTTCTTGCAGTAGTTAATGAACCAGCAAAGGCGGTGGCGGCAATGGCTTCTTTGCATCTTGTAAAAAGATGCCCTGCATAAAACTGCCTCAACGCCGTGTCTTGATAAGCAGTGGATATTCTTTGTTTTGGAGTTTTTGGTTCATTTGCAACTATGTATGATATTTCCCATTTTCTCTTTAAACAAAAAATAGTATTTGGATTTACACCAAATTTACGCGCTACAGCACGTATGCTCCATCCATTACCCAACATAGGAATTGCGCGTGGCCTGTCCTGTATCGTCATCATATTGTATTTTTTATGTTGTATACACGTAACTATAAAAACGAGAATGAATCACGATTAAACTCTGAAGAAAAATTTGCTTACTGCTTGCCTTTATAGTGTGTCTAATAATTCATCTTTCCAGACGAAATATTTGTTGAAAGTTACGTGGGTGGCTTATTTATCAATACTTATCAAGTCACACGTAAGTGTGTTATGTTCATAAAAAAGAATTCCGGAAATACTGAATAGGTACGTCGTGTTTACGCAAACATGACAAATAACAAATTTATTCATTATGCACATTCCTAACTCTAGCAAAAACATTATTAAAAAAAGAGACCGTGCAACCGAGCCAATGCATGCAATAAACTGCCTACTATCCACGCTACATATGTACCCTCTACTTTATGCTTTAGATCATACAATTAGAGTGTGTCGCTAGTCTACATACATACATACAAGAATGGCAAATGCTTTTAAACTGTTGAAAACGTGATCAGGTTATGTTAATATCTTGTCTATTTGTCTATTTTTCTTCGTAGTAAGCATTGAGGAAGATTCCGTCTAAGCTACCAGTCACCCCTTAATAGTTTCAGTGTTAATTTTGTTTGTTTTCGTTAACTTTTATTATATACTTATACAGTAGTTGTACTTCGCATTTTATAATCATTGTGTATTGTAAATTATGATTTCTTTGTATTACGCATTTATTATTATGTCCTGTTATTAGGTAATCACTAAAGGCACGAAATTTTCGTATTTACGAAATAGATACGAATTAATGCGAAAACTTGCAATTGCGAATAAATGCGATACTTTGATGAAAAGACCAAACACTGTCTTAACGAATATGAAGAAATTGTTAAAGAAATGCTGAAAAGAGCAAATGACAACAACTTTTAGAAACTCCTTCTCCACTTGAATGAGACAACCGAGGCCTTCTTTCACATAAGTCAATTATTTTGCCCATCTGTACCTGCGAGCATGACTACTTTAAACCCGAGCGTATTGCTGGAAACGTTTTCCAAAATTCCTTTTTTCAGAGAACTTGAACAAAATGAGCTGATTGATGTGTATACACACTTTCATAGGTTAATCCCGAGTCAATCAATAGAAACGAACATCCTGATGTGAAAAATATATTGATAGCTACTAAATGTTGCTTCTCATCTTTTATGTGCGAAAATTCTGTACCGTTAGTAATCACCTGTTGGACAACTAACTATGCATTATTATTATTGTCTTCTTTTCTAGATTTATGGATACTACATATTCTTGATACAATCAACCTACTAACATCGCCAAACGATTTGGAAATTTAGGTCATTGTAAGATATTTAGGTACACTCATGGAAAGTAAAGATTGGACACTTTCAATACGTTGTAATATGGAAACTGTCCAACCTTTACTTTCAATGAGTGTACATACATATTTACGCGTTCATAGCAAAGGTTCAGTTACAACTGTTTGAACATTTCACACCGTATTAGAAAATTGTTTTTGCCAGTAACATGTAAATATTAATTGTGGTAGTGAGTGAAATCAAACATACATAGTTCATATATGCCACTAGCAGACGGGCGGATGTAAACTATAGATCGGGTAGTATTTAGAAGCATATATTTTTAGATTGGTGTACCATCTTCTGATCAAGATGTTTTAAGTTCGATACTACGTGTAGAATCCTTGTGTGGTAAATTTGGGACAAAAGAGTTAAAGAAGAAGAATCACTAGCTTTTTGGAGAGCAACAATATGGTGACAGTGGAAATATTGCGTAAATGAAAAATGAATGGAAGTTGCGTTGTTTAAATTTTAGACATAATAAAAATTTTGTTCTTGCCGATTTTTACTTTTAAAAAACATAATAGCATGTGCTTTCTTTTATGTACAGTACGTGCACTGTATTGCTATACATAGATTTTAATTTGCAGTGTAAGCGCTAGCGTAAATACTGTTAACAATCACTATGATTATTGAATTCAGCACCCTCAAATTTATAGCAGCCTGGATCTCTTTACAGGTTAACTATTCTTTTTCTTTTTGCTATTATTTTTCTAGCCAATAGAATCCACTTGGACCTATTGGTAAGAAGATTGTTTCGCTTATTATTGGAATTATTGTGTCAAGTTGCACATATATATAATAAAGAAGTTTGATATAAACTAATAAACTTACTGGGCTAATGAATGTAATACATATTTACATCCTTACTGGCATAATATTCACAATGACATTCACTACTATAGATCCCAACTACAGATATTGAAGATTTTACTCAACTGTTCTAGTATCTTCTCAGGCACAAGGAGTAGGTACGAGGGAGCTCCCTAAATTTGCCACTTCTCAATTCATTAGACTAGACGTATTTATTACTATGTGTATGTATAAACCTTCGTACTCGTCGAGATGTCGAGGCAATTTTAGGGACTTCTTTGTTAGTAAAAACCTTTGCAAAAAGTTTCGTGGTCAACATGTGCTAATAATTAGGCTCGGTTCTTAAGCATAAAGTGATGCTGTAAATGTTTCGTCGAAGGGTAGGATTTTGTAAAGTGTTAGGTTTGTAAAAGTTTTTACTTATTCGGTAAACGGTTGAGAATGACGACCGATGCCTCATTGAAACACGTGTCTCAAATTAATTAAAATTTGTAGTGTTTGGAGTTAGAGGGAATTATTGTGATATACAAGCCCACTCTCCTTGCAATCATATGAATGTATACCTCGCCTTAATGAATGGACCACTTTACGCTACTAGTATAATTGAGGATATTTTATGATTGATAACAGTTTGTCATTATTTTTTATGAAACAAAAGAGATAATGTTACATTTTTTCACGAAGAAAAAGTCACTTTCTCAATTAAAAATGAATCGAGTGGTAGAAGAAGTTACATTAGTTATTGATTTTTTTTTGAGACAGAGATACGTCATCTGCAATTCTGTCCGAACTAGCTCTTCAAACGCATTGATTTTCCATTACTGTCGAGCACAAGATACCAACTCTTTGTAGATCGACGACACTATCAATTTAAAACTTTTGACATCTGTTGGTGTCCTCAAGAGTACTTTGTGAAATATATTATGCCGAAGAAATACATACGACGTTGTTATAGAAACGATTCGGTATGTTTTTGTTTCGGGACACTTGCATCCACAGAAGTGCATATATGCATACACTACAACCTACGTCATCTTTGAAAGATAAACAAATATAGATTAATATTTCACATACCACGGAAGCTAAGCTACTGCGATTTTTTTTATTTAAGTAAGTAGTAACAACATAACTCTGCAAAATAGAATTGCAATTCACTTTAGTAGTAATCCAATAAATTCAATCGGACTCGCTTAATATTTTTATTGTATTGTATTTCCATAATTGCACCAGCAGCGGATCGACTACTTCAATCTATAACGAAGCGAAGTTGCGGAAAACAGTACAGAAATAGAGAATACAGCTAAACGTGGCCAACACGGCTGAATAGTCGTACATAATCTCTCTTGGTCAGTGTTCGATGGATTAACTGTGAACTAACTAGTCGATGTTCGAGTTGGTTGATCAATCCTTTGCAAAGGTCTTGCAGTAATAAGCAGGGACGGAGAGGGGAGGGAGGGTATTGGAGGGGGGGGGGGGGATTGTTATAAACGGAACAGGGATATTGCACAAAATTCTGATTGTAATGCGGAAAGAATACGGTTGTGATATATTGAAAAATATCCTATTTTGTGTTTATAGATACGAGTTACTTTCCAGATATACAAAAATGATCTTAACGCACAAAAGAAAGCTAATGCAGTGGACTATTAGACACTGGTGAATTTTTATCTGACTGATTTGAACAAACGCTTCTGTAGCAAGAACGAATGTTTTGATATTATTTCTATATTTTTCTCAAAGGCATATAAATTATTCACTTAGAAACTGGCGAAAATTTGTTGGAAAGTAACGAAAGCGAGATGTATTTAGTTACTTTAATTTTATTGGCATTTCTTTTACACCATGAAGCGCAACTTTATATTTGAGGCTGAAGACTTTGCCTTCTACACACAAGTTCTTGAAAAGTGTAATTTGAAGCAATGCATTTGTCTTTTATGTTTCTGACATCCTTGGATTGAGCCCAGGAGAGAATCACTTGGCCCACCCTTTTTTCTTTAACAATTTGGTTATAACTTTTGTTTGTTTTTTTAAACACTGTCACAATAAATATACTGAAGTATGCACATATAGAACACTACTCAATGAAAAATTGCTTTTCCTACGTACCAGTAATTTAAAATCTTTCAATTTAAATCGATTACTAGCTTGCATCACTAAATAAAGATAAACATCAATTTTTTACCTTGTTTTTAAGTCGATCCTTATTTTTTACAGAGATAGCCATCAATGGAAACACAGTGTACAAACATGTGTGAAATCTATTCCTAGACACAAGGATCTCTGAGGAGCAGAACGGAGCGTTTGTTTCTTAACATTTAACATAAATAATTTATGAAGGTTTAGGTATACCGCATCCGAATGCGGCCAGGGACATTAAAGGGCTAATTAGACTAATTCTAAAGCTGCCGGCAAAGGTAATAAATAGTTGTTGACATTTTAGAAATAAAATTAGATAGACATTGGTCAATTTTGATATGTCATGTTGGAGAAGCAGCAAACACTACAATAAATTTGTAGCATTGTGGTAACAATGGTCGATATATGAACCTCATTGTAGTACTACCAATTGATATAGATATCCCAATCTTCACATGCTAATTAATTGAATTTTAAAATTATGCTAATAGGATTGAATTATGTTCAGATCAATAACGGCTATTACCTGTATTTCCAGAAAAATTATGAATAAAAGCTTTGAAGCATAGGTGCAATTAATAAAAATACTGAAAATAGAATTTGACGAGTAAAAATTAGTGGCTTCGAGGATGTTAAAATTCTATCCATAATTAGTTTACACAACATTTGACATTTAATGTCACAGGAATCGTACAATTTATAATTGGCCAATAAGAAATATTCAATTAGCAAGCATTTTTTATTAATTATTCTAACTTCTACACGTAAAAACCACATTTCCCTATACACTAATGTGTAATTGCTGCACAGTGGCGAAAAATTATTATTGTGTTACACTTAAGCACGAACTGGTAGCTGGTTTCTTATTAAGTGAAGTTGTTTATACCATTAAAAAAATGAGGCAGAGAAAGCGGAAAAGGCATTATTCTCTTAATACTGGTTATTACGGGGAAATAATGGAATTTATCGCTTCTCTTAAATTGCTAAACTTAAATTAAACTCAAAGCTTGACAATGTGCAGAGCCGGGGGCTTGCGTTCAATCATAATTATTGACGCGATTACATTGATGTAGCTGAAATTGCTGCGGTCTCATTTATAATTACAATTTTCACATACATACGTAAAAGTTAAAAATGCATTGAGATTATAGTGATAGTACTAGATAGCATTACTAAAGAAATACAACAACAATTTTTGGTGGAGGTGCCGGTGCCAAAATTGCATTTAATATTAGGCGTGTGCAATTACATAAAGATGGAACAAGGCAAAAGAGGCCTTAATGGTCTGTAGAAACGTTTTGTTAATGCGAGTCATTTCATGTCATAATTCAGTTGATGAGATATTTGATGTCATTGCGATACAAATGTTGATATGTCTATTGTAAATCTAAATCTTTATTCTCTGTCGCTCTATGCGTCAATTGCTTGTTAAAACTCAAAGTCAATATCTTGAATATAACAACTAATATATGTAGTTATGAGATCAAAGTAAAGAGACGGGTAACATTATCGTTTATCGCTCAATAATATATAACATGTCCTTCTAAGGATTTGAAGTCAAGGTATTTTTTATTAAATAGAATTTGTGTTGTGATTCTGGTGACTGATGGATGACTTCTAAATTGGAAATGTTAGAAGCCCACCGTACAGCTGACGGTAAACGATAAATCACTTCTCCCAATATCGGTTCTAAATTTGTCGCCAGCGTTCGGTGGTAGAAACATATGTAAATTTACATAATAATCGATACCTTCTACTCTAAAAATATCTTTTTTGCCTTTCACCAATGATGATTATGCGTTAACATGTATTTTAAACAATATCTTCACATTAAGAAATACTATTTTATAGGAAAGGTTAGTATCCACAGATGTACATATCTTCGAATGCTTTAATATAAATTTTTACGTATGTTACAATTCAGTAGTGGTAAACGCTTTTGTGCTAAATGACGTGCCACACAAAATAAATTATTACATCCACATTCCTCTCTCCTTTGTTTAATTAATTGTTTGTTTATGTTCTTTTTCCTAAATTATCTTATTAATCTCATTAATTAATAATCTTAATTGAAATTTGTTCCAGTTCTTTTTGTTGTTATATTTTTTGCGGAGGTACTTCTTACGATGTATGTGTATGTATGCATGCTGTCAACCCTAAATTTTTGATATGGTTTTTTGGTTATTTAAGAAGCAATATGGATGAGTTTTCTTGTACAGTTTGACCAAATAAGGTTTTTTAGAAATAATTTTTTTTCTCGTTTACGCTTACAGATAGACCCAATGTGTATTATAGTGTGTTTTTGTTTCTAAATCGTTGTAGCTATCATCCCTTAAAAGGATGCTTTGTATATCGCGGACACCCTGTATACATCAGCACCATAACTATAATTTACGACATTCGTGTGAAATAAACAAAGCTACTGTAATTTTATTATACATACATTTTGAATGGACCTAGTTGCTTTGCTAGCAGTATATTAACATTTTTTTTTTTGGAAATTGGCCTCCATTTTCTAAAACTGTTGATATAGAATTCTTAAAACTAGAAATTAAAATTTTAATGGGAGGAAGAGTTTATGAGATATGTATGTACACTGCTGAAAATAATTGAAGAGCACACCCAGTATAATCTGAACGCCTGGTTCTAGTGTAATGAAATTTGGTATAGAAGTAGTACTAAACTAGTATAACTTATGCTCATGCGGAAGGCACCGTAACCCCACTGGGAGGGGATGCATCAATAGCGAGAGTATCCCCCCCGCGAGCGGCCCGTACGATTGCTACACGACGAGGTATGGAGTCAATAAGTAGTCCTATGACAGCGGTAGGGATGGCCAACCACGCCGTCTCAACTCGTCTCCATAGCTGTGCAACGTTAGCCGTGCGAGCCAGATAACATTGAAGTCTCCGACCAATCATATCACGGACATGTTCGATCGGATTCAGATCTGCGGAATGAGCTGGCCAAGGAAGTATTCTCTCGGTACTCTTCCACTAAGGCCTGTGCTACACGCGCGCCATTGTGCATGGATAGCAGACTTGGCGCCGCCGAATGTAGAAAGGCACCACCAGCCGTAGTACCTCATCTGCGGCAACTCATCATCGTCTGCTGTACGCGCAGCAGACGTGTACGTCCTCCATATGTAACAGCACCCCATACCATAATGCTTTCTGGCGGTGGATATGGCGAGGTTGAACGCACTCGTGTAGATGCTCTCCGACGCCCAATTCGAATCTTAATTCGTCGGAAAATAAAACGTGCTTTCAGTCGGCAATCCACCGATATCTTGCGTTGATCCATTGGTAGCGTGTGCGGCGGTGTCCGGGAGTGAGTGGAAGTTGGTGCAACGCACGGTGCGCCTGAAGTCAATCCTCTATAAAAGAAGTGCGCGGTTCTTGCGTGCTGTGGTCATATGGGGCCGTTCCGTTCGAAGCTGAAGGTGCGTACACCCCCATGTGCATCCCTAACTTCATTCTTCGCCCAAACGCGCTCAAGCAGCGCGATGGATTCGCCATTATGCAGCGAATACAACTGCATATTGGACCTTCACACCACACTAGGAACGATTGGTTTCTCCCACCCCCTTCGGTGTCCTTGGCGATGGCATGTTCCACCTATCGGAGCTGCTCAGTAAAAAATGCGACGATAGTAAAAGTCGAAACTCGTTGCATGGATTCGTCTATAGCACACCCTAATGCACCGCAAATTTTAGGGATGTATCTTCACGCGTTCAGATTATACATGGTGTGCTCGTCAATTATTTTCAGAAGTGTATATGGTTCCCTCTGCTAAAGAAGGTGACATTTAGATTGTCCACAAATGCACATACACTCCCGACGCGGTGCCTTGCTAGTTGCTACGAGTTATGATTTGCAAGTATTCGGCTAACATTATTTGAATGCGTGCAGCGCTTCATGCGCTGGCCAAACCGTCGATTGAACTAATGTAGTTGAGCAATAACACGATTATATGCTAGCGATTTGTAAAGACGATATTTACTGGATGAATATGTACGTTACTGATTACCCAATTTGCATAACTCGCCAGACGGGGATGCTCGTGCAGCGTTGAATATCAGTGGATTTGCGATAAAACTTTTAACGAAGCGATTTACTGGTTATGAAACTGGTTATGGATGGAGAGGATTTCTGACATTATGTTTAATTGTAAGGTTATAATGAATTAAAAAAAACGTAGCAAATCCATTGTAATTATGGGTTGATAGATGAAGTGTAATATGTAGGTTAGTTTACTAAACCAATAAATACAAAATCATGACTGGCAAGATTAATTTTATTATTTAGGATATAGTATAAGAAGCACTCTAATTAAGACAAGCAGAATTGACCAGAACTTTTGCTTGAGGCTCACGATGGAAGCCTTTACAGGCTGGGTTATTAAAACAAGTCATAGCTGCTAGTAGCTGGAGTAGTTCGTGGTGATAATTATAGGTTTAAATTTACTTTAAGGAACAATATCTACTGGTTGCTTGAAACATCACTGACAAAGTTAGGAATACATGGCATGCACTAGGAGTTTTTAAAATACGCAGCAGATCTTATTCGTTGAATAATCTTACCAATATATTAAAGTAAAATTTATAATGCCGGTTAATAAATATAAATGTTCATTTTACACAATACCAATAGGTTTTACGAAAAAATTGTTTTTACGATAGCTGAGCTAACTCAAATTCTGAACGTCGCGTCGTCGCAAATGTAGGTCATGCATGATGGGGCATCTCTACATCATGGTGTCCGACTTGTATGGAAACATTTAAACCAGGCATTTGCACATTGGATAGGCCGAGAAGGAAGGATTCTGTGGCCAGCACGAAGTCCGGCTTTGAATCTGTTGGACTTTTTCCTGTGAGGATACATGAAAAACTTTGTTTACGATCGTTGACGGAAAATTTTAGGCGTCCAGGCTTTTGGAGTCTGTGTTGTCACAGCGGTACAGTTTATGATAAGTTTTACTGTCGCACAGAAACATGCATCCGGAGCTTGTGGTAGTAATTGCGGACATTACTATTACCCTAAGTTTTTGTGCTGTTTTTCATCAATCAGTCCTCTTCAAGACTACAACGAATTATTTGAAAAGATAATTACCAGATCATTAGATAATTATATGTCGTTATACTTTAATATTGAAAGTTTCTGTAATGAATAAAACAAAAAGAGCTGATTTCTACAAAAAAAAAATAGGCCGAAATTAGTAAAATCTGTAGTAAATGTGTGACCTTGTTATAAATAGAATATTTGTGAAAAGACCAGATGTGCAATTCATAGAGCAGGAAAGCTGCTTCGTAAACAAATGCATTCATAGAGTACAATAAGCATTTATTTATTTACATATCATTCAACTTAACGTAATTTTTTTTGGATTTACCTTTCTTACGATATTAGTTTTATACTGTTTATTTTTCCGACACTATTCATTTGACACCCTGTACTTTGTGCATTTATTCGTACTGTATACATGTCACAAATCATAACTATTATAGATACAATTTGTTTATTAACAATTTTATTTTTAATTAACCAACTACTTAATTGTGTGCGATGATACAAGTGATTTAAGGAAGCTATAAAACTTTCCACTTTATTAAAACTTTGGGTTATAGGATTTCATTTCCATATTTTATTAAGCATTTTAAACCCTTTAACGCTAGAAGTTTGAAACTCTCTACTTTAAGACTTTGTATTAAAGTGCGAATTGATTTTTAATTAGAAACTTTTACTGTAGTGACGGGTACGCTTCGAGGAAAAAAGTGTAACTACTGTATAGCGTAGGAATAAAATCGGTATTCGTAAAGTGCACCTAATGGCAATAAAGGTGAATGTTTTTAGCGTCTACTGAATGCGATCCTAAACTTATTGTTAGTATGGTGTTTCGTATGTAATTTCAATATACCATGTCGTAGTATTTCCGCTATAAATGTTGGAATTCTTGTAATAAGACTGTCGTTTCAATTGTGATAAAAGTTCATCTAATAGATATGTAGGTATTATGCAAACTTTTCTTTGGAGTTTATCCACTTTTTCATTGCTTTGCTTTCTTTATTGCTATAAACAGCTTCGGTAGGATTAAATTAATAAAGCTTATTTTACAGCAAAATTTATCCTGAAAAAATATACAGTATATATGTATCTGATTTGTAATGCATATCTAGCTATGTATGTGTAGGCTGTTTATTTAGAAGCGGAGAACTTTTAGTTGAAGTAAAACACAAAAAAATGATTGATTTTACTATAAAAGCTCATCCTATGGCAAGATTTCGAGCATGTGGTCGCCGCATCTGGGGCATACATTGCGTATTGTGGAGGTCCAATTTACATCTAGTAATTGCAGTAAATCGGGGCTTTGACATTGTCGTGTCAAATCTTAGTTTCCAAGTGCTCAATTCTTTCTGGTTTATGGCAGTAGAATGCAATCCCAAATAAAATCGCAGTTCCATTTCGTGAAATTAATTGTTGGTTAAAAGTTTCTCAGCCAATTAGTAGTATTGCGTTTTGGCGCCATCTTGCTGAAAACACATATCCGCAACATTAATGTCTCACAAATAAATCACGAGAAACTGATCATTTTTAAATAAATATGAATAGATATGGATAATGGAACTGGGAAAATGTTCCAAAGATGGCGCAAAGAACAAATTAACGATTATACATTTTTAAACAGTTCCGAAATTAATTTAACTTTATATATTATATAGGGTCATGATCAACATATGTCCGCAAATTAACCGTTTACTAGATAACAGCGATTTTATCGCAATTGCAGAATAAATTTGCTCTAGTGTTTTTTCTTTAGATGTTATTGTATTTTAACATAAAATAGACTATAACTAAAGAAGATGTTTAAAATGACGTCCTTTTATTTAGACACAGGAAATAAATCTTCTTTAAAAGAAAGCGCGCACTCTTTCAAAAAACAAGGGTTTTTCTCGAATTATCTGGCAACGGTGTTCTATTAGTTGCCGCTAGTCTGGAAGGTCGTTTACCGGTGTTGCGTACGCTAAACTTTTCAAATAATCCCAGATGCAAAAGTCCAACGGGGTTAGATCGGGAGACCTTGGAGGTAAAGCAAAACCTCCTCGCCCTAGCCATATCCCAGAAAATTCATTGTTAAGATGTTCCCTAACAGTGCGCGTAAAGTGCAGTGGAGCTCCATCTTGCATAGACCAGAGGTTCAGTCTCAGATTTATGTATAGGTAAAACCTCCAAAAGTTCAGATAAAGTGTTGTCCAGGAACTCACAGGAGTTAATATGCAGAACCTGTTAAGTGTTGTGGCAAAACAATCAGTCCTAACAACCGGTCTTCTATCATATCTAACCAGATGTTTAGAGAGCATCGTTGCTGGTGTCTGCCTTCAACGGTATCATGAGGATTCT
>ML217986.1:0-32582 GCA_004785975.1 Popillia japonica
CCCCCATCAAACGTTTCCGTTATACTCCAACTACAGCACATCATTTAAAAAAAGTAAGGTTATTTATTAATTGTGTTTGAAATTCAGAACACTAGCTTAGATTATTTATATAGTTGTACTTTATTGATTAAACAAATAATTTTATATGAAAACCTTGTAAGACCGCATTAAACAATAATTTCCTTACCTTAGAAATCAAGAAGAAACGCTGCAAAACAATATACTTGCTTATATTTCACACAGCTTTTAACGTATGTTCATCAAATATTGGAAGAAAACTTTGTTAAACGTGTATTTTCATGTAGACTATTCAACAACAGATGCCCCCATGCGCAAACATTTTTAGAACGAAATTCCGTTCTGCCCCCAGGTTCCGTTTTGCCCCAAATTCCCCTACCTTTCAGATGTCACAAAAGGTTTGAACATTTACCATCACAATTAAGAGATTTCAGCAAGTGAAAAAGCTAACATTGTAATAAGAGTGAACGACAATTCAATAACAGGTACTGAATGAACCTCCATTGTTAATAACCTTTCTTTCAATTTTAACTATAAACAACACAATTTAATTCTTTTGTTAATAAATCTTTTAATGTTTACGATGATACTATGTTCGGTATTAAATCCAACAAACGTGAATTATGCAAAGTTAAAATGCACAGCAATACATATATAGTATTACAGTGTACCATTTATACACCAAACTTGATACATAAATTTCTAGAGTAACAATAATAACAACCTATATTGTGCAATCCAGGCAGTTTGCTTTCACACATCATTTATATCTACCTAATACAGCTGTGTTTCCTACATACGTTTACTCTACAAATGTAGGCACACAATACTTCTGTGAATAGGTAATATGACAGTGACTACCGCGTATGAAGCGATTGTATTTCTGGTCTGCTAGAATTACCGTTGACGGAAGACCGTACTGACCACAGAATTGAATTCGGTATTTTCATCTCAACCGGTCTGATTCGCACTGCTCCCATGTCAGTCCGATCACCGACTAGTTCCACTAGTTCGCTATGTTTTGACAGTTTTCATTGACCGTTTGCGTTGACACTCAGATACGTGTTACGTATGTGTTCGTTACCAAAGTTCACACACACGCAATTTAGTTTCTTTGATCTCTATATGGATATGAATAGAAAGGGCAGACGGCCGTATCCCTTTTTAAATGGTATTTACACCTGTCAACCTCCGTTCGGCGACGCCGTTTGATGTCGCCGATACGGTTTAATTAGGACATTTTCCAGAACTATTGCATGGTACAAATAGATGGTTGATATAAATGAAAAATGTTGTAGTAAATGCTATATATGCTGCTATGGACGTGGATAGGGTCGGCATCCTTTATGGCTTTGATGTTCCAACGCGCAAATTAATTTAGGAGTCCTTTATAAACGTGTTTATTGTAATTATAATTGTAAGTACTTCCATACTGCTCCCAAACGAGACCTTTATTAAATAATTTTGTCATCTGCACGGTGTTTTCACTAAATATTAGGTCGTCCCAGATTAATTTCTGTGTCTTCTGAATGCAATGAATTGTTGACGATATCCCAGACAGCAGGAAGTATTACGTGATTCGCTGTTATAAATTCATTCAAAACTCATGCTTTTGGGAGGCAACATCTATTGTTAAGACCACTCTTACAGTAAATACTTAGTAAGAAATATATTGAGCAATCACATATATCCCTGTATAATTTCACCGCAAACTTATTGTAGTAATTGGAATATTTCCTCTAGATTGCTTGGCGTTTAAAATATGTAGAAGAAAACCTAGAGGAAGAACAGGCAGCTTTCAGGTCAGAAAGACAAACGAACGACACTATATATATAGTAAAAAATATAATAGAAAGAAAATTCGAAGAAGGAAAAAAACTGTTTCTAGTTTTTATCGATCTGACAGCAGCATTTGATTCGATAGAGAGAAGAGAGATATGGGAAGCTTCAACATAAATGAAAATCCCTAAAAACCTGCTAGATGCAATTAGAAGTACATATGAAACCGTAAGGTTTATGATACAAATCCTGGTACAAAAATCGGAAGAATTCGAAATGAAGAAGGGAATAAAACAAGGAGGCAGTTTAAGCCCACTCCTATTCGCGGTAATAATCGACAGAATAGTTAAACGAATAAAAACACAAACTGAACAGCTCAACACAGTAATTGGATAAAACAAACTAGAACCGGTAAAAGGAAGTAACTTGTTATATGCAGATGATATGGTCTTGCTAGGAAATTCTAGAAAGAAAACACAAAAAGTAATAAAAATCTGGACAAAGGAAATAGAAGAGGTGAAAATGGAAGTGAATCTAAATAGAAGGTAATGATCGTGAATGAAAATCGAGATAATAAAGTCAACAAGAAAATTAAGTGTAAAGATTAGACATTAGAAATGGTAACGACATATGACTATCTGGGAAGCATATTGACAGAGGATGGGAAAGTAGAAAAGGAATTAATTAACAGACAAAACAAATCAACAAGAATATACTAGTCAGTAAATAAGACAATCCTGGGACACAGGGATATTGATGTGGAGACAAAAATGCAAAT
This sequence comes from Popillia japonica, assembly GCA_004785975.1. Classification (NCBI taxonomy): domain Eukaryota; kingdom Metazoa; phylum Arthropoda; class Insecta; order Coleoptera; family Scarabaeidae; genus Popillia; species Popillia japonica. Next base: position 2,576 of record ML217986.1, read on the forward strand.
ATACAATACAATAACATTACCAATAATAACATATCCTCGCGAAAATTGGACATTGAAAAAGAAAGATGAGTCACGAATTAATGCAATGGAGATGAAACATCTAAGAAGAAGAGCGGGGAAAACAAAATGGGATAGAATCAAAAACGAAGACATCAGGGAAATAATAAGGCAATAACCAATAGTGAACAAATTTCGGAAAAAAGAACAGCTGAACTGGTACGGACATATAGTAAGAATGGAGACAAATAGAATTACGAGAAAAATAATGGAGACCTGTTATTTAAGACACAGAAGAAGAGGAAGGTCTAGAAGAAGATGGGTTGATCAGATAAGAGAAACGGGAGAAAGAAAGGGCAAGAACTTGGAAGAAATGAAAACAATAGCAAAAAACAAAAAACAGTGGCAAAAGTGGGTAGAAGAAACAGAACCCTCATTTGATACCTGACAAGGTTCTATTAAATGAGAAAATCAGTCAACGATAATCTCATCTGCAATGCATTTTCAAACAAATGCAAGTGATCAGCTTAACCTGTCCTCATGAATGATAATGACTTGTTATCTTTTAGTAGCATCTTGTAGCAGCGCAGATATTATTTAGCCGCTGTGAAGTACAGTTTCATTTAATTATTTTCAACTATTGAAATGTTAAAATATTTTATCGTAGTTTCGTAATTCTTAATAGAAAACTTGCAAGCAATTTAAAGTGCGTCAGAAATGGAATGCAATGAAACAAAGCCTTTATCATCCTTTAGATTTCATAGCTACACAGAAAGATTGGAAATACGTTAGCAATATGACTATTTGTTCTTCGCTTTATCCAGATAAAAAGAAATTGTGACTGAAAATTGATGAGAAAGTTGCCGGAAAGATGATTTATGTTGTTTACATTTATGGCTAGCTATGCTCCTAGATATCATGCTAGAATACGATGGTCGTATTTATATCAAAAGCAAGATCAAGGAAATGCAAACATTTATCACACTGTTAGCCGATCATTAGAAAATGTTTTGAAACGACATTATATAATCGTGCCAATCGATGTAAAAGTCGCTTTTCAAAATACTTTCATTACCTTCAAAAGGAAAGTTTTAGAGGAAAAGTGGTTGGAACTGTTCCAATTCTGTGGAGTTCTGGAATTCTGGTTTCTGATCTTTGATCACTTCCTAAGACCACTGCAAAACGGAGGCAATATGAGAAGTGCTCCCAACATCATCTGCCTATACGGTGCAGGACTAATGAAAAGAAGTCTTAATCCAAACAAAATAGTAAGTAGCCGTACGATTTGACAAATGAATGTACTCAGCGGGTGATCTTTAGACAGAGACTATAACAGAATAATAAAAGATTCTCCATCGGCTGGTAGATATGCCATAGGTTGCTTGAGAAAGTAAAAAGGTCAAATCAAATTGTAGAAGCCCCACCGCAATGCTGGTTGCAAAGTGTCACAGCTGTAATACTTCCACAAATTTTAGCAGACATTCGAAAATATTCAGAATCAACAGGCAAATTAATTGACAGTGTTCTTGTTCAATTCAAACATGAAGCACCGTTCAAGATAATCAAGATCTTGAAAAATGAAGTTCTGATTAAGCAAATTTTAATTAAAGAACAAAATTTCTCAGAGGAATATACCACATAGCTATCTGTTTTTAAGAACGTTTGGAGCACGAAGAAAGGTACGTTTACATTGGAAAAAGGCTAACAATGGGAAAGAGACGAAGTGATTTGCTATGGAAAACAATACAGACAAATCTGTACAATATGATCTTATGCTCTTTAGCTACACCTATATTTTAAGATTCTAATTTAGGTAAAATACTGAAAATTGATGGTCATAGTATAATTTAAATTTTGCAAATTGATGGAGTCCACGTTTTTATACACTTACTTTCATTTTCATCTCTCCTGGATATATCATCATTTATCCAGGGACTTTAATCTCCACGGAATACACCAACTTCCTGCGCAAAGTATTAAAACAATGCTAGTAATTAAAGTGTCATGTTGCAGGTTCTCCTCATTGAAATAAATCCTACGCAATTTATTCAAAAGTGTAGACACGACTCTACAAATCTAGCCGTGGTGCAAAATATTCACCGTTTATCTAGGGAAACGCAAGCATATATCAAGAGCACGATGCAAATTGGCGAGACACGCGGCTGTTAGCGCAAGATACATCACCTGCTTTCGCGGCATTGTCATAGTGTTATTCACTAAACATAGCCCCGCCTTCCCACCTTGTGCTACCTATTCTAATCCTTTTAAATAAGACTTGTACAACAAACATGCGGATAATCAATAATTAGTTAGGCGCTGTTGGGAGATAGATTAGGCGTGAGATCGAATTTAACATTAACAATGTAAACCTCCTCCTAATGAATGAATTAAATTAGTTATGCCGTGGGATTTCTTGCCCATCAATCATCGAAAACATGCCGCAAAGGAATTTCTTGCCAATTTACGTAATTGATAGAGGAGAACCTGCTCGAATTGAGGGACACGTGTCCAAAACGTTCAGAAATCAAACTTTGTAACGAGCCGCAAGTTGGTGCTACCTTAATAATTCATCTTGAGTCAATAGCGTTTCCGAAGAAATTTAATGATATTGTGTTTTGATATTTTTAGCAGCGCAGATGTTAGAGGTTGCTACAACCAATATTCTAAATTTCAGTTTTATAAATGAATTGGGATACTTGTTAACGCTTGATGCAAAATTATTTCTGATTAACTTACAGCAGATAGGAGGTAGTTGTGCAATGTTGGCCGCATTGGTAGTATCTAAATATACAGTGCTATCGAATAGTAACGAATAAATTTATTATTTCTGACGCGGCAATTTTGTTTCAAGCAAAGGCACTTTTCGACATACGACCCATATATGTGACGTACTCGTCATTCGAGAAATGACGCCATTGATAATTTTTTCAAATGGCAATACCCAATTTCGACCATGCCAATTTATTGATTAATGATTAAAGTAAATGTTGAAATTTTTTACCGTTGGCTACCTGACAGTAACCAAGACTATTACATAATAAATTCTTGTTAAACATGGGCAATAACTTCGGGAGGTATACGATGCGTATCCTGACAAATTTTTTCTTTTAATTCTTTTAAATTTGCCGCAAACTATACGTTAGTACGTATACTTTGCTTTTTAAGTACCCCACAAGAAGTAATCTAAGGGTGTGAAACCTGGCAATCTAGCTGGCCACTCAATCGGCCCCCTTCCGTCCATCCAACGATTCGGAAACACTTCATCTAAATAAGCACGGACAGGTGCTGCATAATGAGAAGGTGCACCATCATGTTATTTCTCGGAAGATCACGTTCCTCATTTGGATATAAATTTATTAGTTCGGGAATAAGGTCGGCTCGAAGAAACTCCAAATATCTTCCATCACTTAGCTTCACGTCAAAAAAATAAGCACCCAGAATTCTACCTTCGACTATGCCGCACCACAGATTCACTTTCTGAGGATGTTGAGTGCTATCCTCCATCATCCATCGGGAATTATCGGTAGCCCAATAACGAAAGCTTTGCTTATTGACATGCCCGTTCAATGTAAACCTAGCCTCGTCAGAGAAATCTACATTTCTTACGAAATTATTATCATTAGTGCATAGTTCTTGCATTTGCTCACAGAATTGAATTCCCCGAGTCGTCTTCAGATACCTCATGAACAAGACGTACCTTATAAGGATGATACTTTGCTTTCTTCACAATTTTGTGAACTGTTGCCGCTGCCATATTGAAATCAGAAACCACTTGCTTAACTGATGAGCGATGATTTTCCTGTATTGCCAAGAAAACGTTAATCTTCTTCTATTTTGAGGGCCGACTAGATTTAGGTAAATTACTAACATGTCCAAAGTGACGGAATTTAGACTCAATATTGTTTACCATGCTTTGGCTAATGGGTCGTCGACCAGGATGAATTTCATTGAACAATTCAACTACTTCTTGTTGGGTGCGCAATCTGCCTCAAAATCCGATCATGCAAAGAATTTCAATTCATTTTGGTTCAGTTAATTTCACCATTTTAAATAAAATGACAAAGTCACTACTCAATAAACAGTTCAAACACACTGCTTTTGCCAAACGAAAGATAAGAAATACAAAAAAGCAAAAAAAGTACGATTTCAAGGTTTTAGCTAACAGTAATAAAAAACGTTTTCTGTACCTAAGACAAGTGTCAGACAAGCATAGTTTCTGACGATGTGTACGTAAAATGACACTCTCTTTCAATTGGCATGGTCGAAATTGGGTGTTGCCATTTAAAAAAATTCTCAATGACGTCATATCTCGGTAGACGATTACGCCACAAATATGGGTAGTATGTTGAAAAGTGCCTTTGTTCAAAACAAAACCGACGAGTCAGAGGATTTCTCAATTTCAGAAATAATGAATTTATTCGGTACTATTGGAAAGCACTGTATGTACATACAGGGTGTATTTGAAATAAAAGTAAAAATATTGAGAATGGTAAGATACAATTATGTAGAATATAAATCGAAAAAATTTTAATTCAATCACGAGGCGAATGCCAAAATTAAAATCTCGCTTATAAATTGTAATATGCGCTGCCTATTGAATCGAGAATGTTCACCTCGATCAATCTAACGCAAGAACAGCTGCCGATGTTATAAACACTACAAGATAGCGCTGGTGTGTCAGTTTTTTAAATAGCTTTGAATGAAAAGTTCAATAATGCGCATGTTACATATCGCCTGTCGCTGCACCTGTCCTCCGCTGCATACATATATTCGTTCAAAAATATTCCACAGTGGCGCGACGAATATTTCATAAATATCTTTGTCATTTTTTTTCTGGCGACTGGGAAGGAATTTGCGCAAAATATTTTGGATTTAAGTTTAATAAAATAATATCGTTCCATTTTTCATACTCTTTACTTTTATATCAAATACACCCTGTATATTGAATCTTATTAATCTTATTGTTCTTTCTAATGGGTCGATGTCTTCTCTAGTCAGCAGATTGTCGGTTTAATTGTTCGTGTATCACTAACTGATTGTATTGGTGAGAAAAAAACGTCGGCCAAACGAAACTACATTTTATGTAAACTGTTCTCTCAATATCTTGAAATAAAGCAAACCCTATTATTGTCATTTAAGTACTGCAATTTTCACTTCGTTTATTGCAGAAGCAAAATCAAAAAACTAAAATGTCCATGTATCAATTCGCTAGCTATGGAACATCGGTTCGTATAAAATTCACATAACTTTCAGATGAAACTATGCGAACAGTTGTTGGGAGAACAAAACTTCGAGAAGAATTATTAGAATTAGTGAGACAGTCTCGCGCTGGAAGTTGTAATCGCAGTGAAATGAAAAAAAAAAACAGAGAACGGAAGAAATGAAGTGCGTCCTAACAAATAACGATTACAATAATAATAGAAAAAGAAATAAAATAAAACAGAAGTGGTATCCTGATGTTCCAGATAGAATAACGATTTAGTTCCCATTTCTGGAAGCTTCTTATGTTCGATGGATTGTTACGGAATTTATTATGACGTCTTTCCACTATGGAGATGATCGAATAAAAGTTTACATAAAGTTAGTTGTGGGATAAGTTCTGATTTGTTCTATTTTAGAATTGATTCCGGATTAATAAATACTGAAGTTTTTCAAGTCATACAGATAACTTAACTACTACAGAGCAATCAATAAGTTATTTGTTTGTAGATATGCTCGAGTTTAAAAAGATGCTAGTAATACTTTTTTGTTTTTGTCGATTGGTATTGTCTATTTACCTTTACTCATTAATTATCAAGTTATTTGTCACCACCTACTTTAACTAGCTACTAAAGAATTACTACAAGTTGTATTAAATTGAAATGAATGGGAGTGGTAATTCGATACGACTATTAATGAAGGTGTATGGAATAGCTGTCTTCAAAAGGAGCTTTCATTGTTATCACCAGTGCACAAGTAGAAATATGTTGTATTTTTTCCGTGACGGGCAAAACCTTCAATTCTGTAATTGCGACACAGAATACATTTAATATACTGTTTAATTTAAACAGAAGTGTTCCCGATTGGAAACGATTTCCACATAGGGTACCAGATAAGACAAGATGAGATACTGCTAGCTGTAGCGTGGAATAGAAACGAAGAGCTTTCCCATCTTTCAGGAAACGTACTCCAGCAGAATTTCCTTATGGGGAGCGGTGAAAATCCCAAAGAGTTTGAACGCAAACCTCTTTGTAGCCTAGGGCTACAGCAAACAAACCGCAGGTTTTGACCTGCGGTTTGTTTGCTATATGACTTGCGGAACCTATTTTTAAAAAGGCTGGCATTACTGCTACTTTAACTTCTAACAGATATTTCGACATTCTGGAGAATTTTCGCTCTCCACAAGTAAGACTAAACAGATGGCTTTTAGGTTTAGCGGAATGAACCTAAGTCTTATCTCCAGGAACATGTTTCCATGGTAGTGTTCCTATCCCGGTAGACCATACGAGAACTGAAGTAGGCAATGCGTGAGGAAATGGTCAGAATTTTACCAAATACATTGATGAGTGGATAATAAGGAGTGATTTTAAATGTGCATTGCTTGTGAAAGCTAATAATTGGATAATATTCTTTATAAAAGCTATGCCCCACAATTTTATTACATTGTCTTAAATAAATTAATAAGTTTGTTCCATATTATTGAATCACTATGTTGCACTTAAGGGAAAATGTAACAAACACTGGTTTCTATAAATAATTGGAATTAAGCAATACTTATTCAGGAATAGTTTACTAACAAAGTGAAATTAAAATTGTTGCTTCTTTAAACTGCAGGTAACGGTTGCCCTGGAACTTTACTAAACGTGTAAATTTTGATAAGTTGCAACGGTTAGTATGTATTACCGGGGTAGTGAGAACATGCCCAACCGCGGCTTTGGATATCATTTTAGACCTTACACCCCTGCACAGAGTAGTGTAGGTAGTCGCCCATGAGGCACTGAACTAACTAACCAGGCTAGGGACTGCAGCCGAGGTGATTCCCTGCCAGAGAACTGGACCCTATCTAGCGGGATTCTCCTAACTTTTTGGTCTACCAAATGACAAAATGGTTAGAAAATATAGCTTCGAAAAAAAAAATCAATGAAGTTTAGCAACAAGAGATAAAGCCTTAAAGCCAAATATTATTATATATTGTTATGGATGATTCTAGAACTGATATGGGTACTGCTGCAGAGGTATTCGGGTCATGAAGTAAACATTCAGAGCGAATAGGAACTTAGCCCAACGTCTTCCGAGGAGAGATCAATGCTATTGGAAGATGTATTCAACTGAATCTTGTCAAGAACTATCGGATAAAAGCTTTGCAATTTTCAAGCCATATAATGGCCTGGAGTTCTAATATTATCAGATAAAAATTAGTCTACGAATGCTTGGGAAAACTGAACGATATAGGAAGAGAAATCAGAGTTCAATTATACTGGGTAACAGGACACACTGGAATTAGTGGCATCGAAAAAGCCAATCTATTAGCAAAGAAGACCGCTACACCCTTGTTTGTAGAACCGGAACTGTTCATCATAATAGGATTGAGCACCTATAAAAAAGAATTTAAAAAACAGGGAGGGGACGCTCAGAGCATCCTTCTGGGAGAATCTTCCTGGTTTGAGACTCTCCAAAGTATTCCTTAGAAACATCAATAAGCAAAGAGCAAAACGAGTGCGCATTCTCACAGGGTACTGCTAACTTTGCCAACACATAAGAAGTACAAGTTTGAAACAATAACGAACACCTGATATCCAACTGCAAGGCTACAGCAGCAATTTCTGTCAGAAATTTCGTTATAGCCCGAGAGAAATGCCCTCCTTGAAACTATCAAAGCTATTACAGTTTATTACAGTCTTTAGTCTGGATGGGAAGTTATGGTTAGAGGCAAATCCTACAACTCTTTGCTCATGTAAGGCGGCGCAATAAATAACCAGGTTACAAAATGGTATGAGAGTGCAATGCACAAAAAGCAATTTATGCCGTAAGTTTTCTTAAACTTCTGCAAGGTATTTGATATCGCTAATTATGTTATCTTTCGTGTAAGAATTGTATTAGATAATCATAAGTTTACCTTTGGTAGTATCCTTGCATAAGCGGATATCATTATTTTCAGTCGGTTACAAGTTGGCTCTGTATTAAAAATTTCGTCAAATGCTAGGAATAGATTACCGTATGGAATGTGTAACAATAAAACCATTAAAAACGTTGGGCATTTCCAAAGCACAAAAAATTTCTATAATTCTGCGGTGTAGTACCTTGTACATTATCCTGTGATTTTGAAAAGCAGATAGCGTGCTCCTTAACAGATGTAACTACCATGAAAAAAGGGTGCCCTCAAATTCTTGTCACAGTAAAGAAATTAATTGATTTGTTTTATGGTAGTCGTACGAGGTAATGCTTTTAGCAGTGGCATAGGGATCTACTCCTTTTTCGACTGTCGTTCATTTCTATTAACATTATTTACAGAAATAGCAGGAATGTTCATGTGTATGTTCACGGTGGAAAAACTAAGTTACAACGCCGTATATATACACTAAAAGTAAATAAGGCCTGTTACAATTGATGTTCGATCTTCTCTAGCAAGCATTTTCTACGAACAGCGGGGAAAACAATATGGAGAGTCAACATTAATGTTTGCCCACGTTTCTAAGCAAGAAACAAAAAGCGCAAGCAACGTTAACGTATTGAAAAATAATGTGTTTCGACCCAGTGAGCTGTGAAATTCGAAGGAACGGAGAATAGCGAGCTTTCGTTATAGAGAAATAGGAAGACAAAAAGAGAAAATGAAACGAAGAAAAAAACTGTTGTGGCTGCATTTCCTCGCGTAGAAGTTTTGTCGGAAAGTTCCCGTGATAAGCCACTTTTTCGCGATATTACTTTCATATTTGGTTAGCTTACGAAAAATAATTAGCCCTTAAGTATTTCAACTATGACGTGGAAAGCTTGCATGTTTTTAGACTTATGCATTAGGAAAAATAGGATGTTGGAGGGAAATTTTCGCCAGTTAATTTAGTAATTTACCGTAGACGCTATGATGAAAAAACTACATGGAAAAGATTACAGGTGCTTCTGACTGAAATTTTCGTTAATAATAAATGTGTATTCCAGGAACGTTAAGTATAAATATATACGTCTATAAAACTCCTACAAGCAATGACTTAATAAAAGTAAATAAAAATAAAATGTCGAAAATGTGAAAAAGCTTTTCGAAATCTTTTTGAATATAGAATTTTGTTGTTTTCTTATAATTATGTAATTCGATGTGCACTTATTGACTTACTGAAATGTAATATCCAAACGATTTATGAAATTTGAGACGCAATTTTGACGGAATTAGCCTTAATATACGCCAGAAGATATTTTCTGGAGATTACACCTAATGTTAATGCTGTATTCAATATTTATGTTCTCTCATTTTGTCTCACTACACACACGTCAATAAAATGGCGTGCCAGATGGTTTCTCAGGGAACTGGTGAAGGGCTTTTTGCCAACCGAATTTCGACTCACCAAGATTAGTATCTACCATAAACTAAATGCGACTCTATGTTGAGTCAAAACATAACAATAGACAACTGTTTGTGTATTGTTGTAATATTTCAATTTCGAGACCAAATAGAATTAAACATTCTTGGGAATTTGAACATATCCTACGTCTAGTTTAGTCTCCAATAACAGATGAGAAGCATACATTCCTCTTACTTACTTTGAAAAAAGTAAAACTACTAAATATTGGAGAGTTTCACAATACTGTCAGTTTACTACAAATGAAATGTTAACCAGTAAACTTACTTAACAACTGCTATGTTCTTCCACGTTTTCGTAAAGCCAAGTAAAGGTCCCATCCCTTTTATTCTTATTGGACAGCCATTGAGGTCATGTAATTTGAAAAATAGTAAAGGTTTTTTTTGTAGTGTTCGGGTTGGTCTTAAAAGGTAATTGGACTCTGAAGTTTCTTAGAAGAGCAAACTTTAAGGGTCTTCATATGTGAAGGATAAAAGGGCTCCAACAGATTTTGAAGCTGGCTATAAATATGTATGTATGTTGTTTCAGTTTGGACGTAATGTTTTGTAAATTTGAGAGCAACGCACCACAATTTTTCATTTAAAATTGTCACCTAGAGACCCAACCTAGCTTCGTTAAAAAAAAAAGAAAGTACTGAAGATAAGGATAAAAATTATGCTCAGAAGGGTAACCTAGACGCTAACCAGAGCAGAGATAGCGCAGTGACGTATTCAAAAAGTCGTATTGCTTAAGCAACTATTAATTATTTGTATAAACGTAATAGTTTAATTTCTCTTGATAATAACTTGAAAATAAGGCCTTATCAAAATGCAACTTTGTATCAAAATAAATTTGAATTGCTCTGTTTAGTCGGAATAGTTAGAAGTTCATTCATTAGTAGACATTCATCATGAAATCTTAATTGTGCCCTTTGGCTGAAATCAGAGACCAATGTATCAAATATGGGGAGCAAATTCCGGAGTTAACACAAACCCTTATTTTGGTTTTCGAATAGTAACGAATAGAGAGGCATAACTGTGGATTAAATTATTAATGATTTTTTCCAGGGCGTCGAGGAGCAGGTTGTAGACGGCATTCGACAGCGAACAAAATATGCTTACGATCCGAAAAGTGAGCAGATGTGGTCTTCATGTGAGGAGCATTAAAAAGAAAAGATATTTAGATTGTTAAGTGGAGCATCATACCATACCAATATTGGCTCGTTCGGAGGAGTTTAGGAATGATTCTCACGTGCTTATCGAAAAATTAATTATTTGCATAATATTTTCTTAGTATATGTATTTTTATGACCTTTTTTAACTTATCTTATTATCCAGATAGTTTTTCCGCTTTTTTAGGTCAATGATAACACTGCAAATAATAAAAAGGAAACAATGAAATTATGATAAAATCTGATTGGTGTAGTTTTTTCGGAATGGCTTACGTTTATCGGAATAATTGAAATAATTCGAAAGGAGTGGAATGTAGTGTATTTTTAACTTGATAGCTTAAACTTATTTTTCTTTTATGTTTAGAAATACACATGAACTATACTTTAACGAGCTGTAACCATTTTTAAACGATATTTTCGCAAAGAACTATAGTTTTCAATAAAGCGGGGAAATTAAGACAGTGCGTATGAGGGCTGTTGGAGATTTTTTTTTATATAATTATCAATGAGTAGTGAAATACTAACTTAATTGATAACGACTTCTATTTGGTTTGGACTGCAGTCTAATTTTGAACGACAATCGGACAATTCTCTAAAATACGATATTAAAATTTATTTAGCGTGTCATACATTCATCCAGTAATAATAGAAGAGATTTGCTTCAAATACGTATACATACATGTTAGTGGGTTTCCAGTCCAAAATATAGGCCGTAGCCGGATAAGTATGGGTTGCCGGTCCCCAGCGATTCTTGGCTGAAAATTAGGGCATATATTTGAACCCCTAAAAGTCGTCTATAGCTAAATTTTCATCAGCTTTGAATATTGAACGGTCCTAAAAAGTAAAATAAAAACCAAAATTTCTTTGAACATTTTTATTTCACGATTGGGTTGTCCGATCGGAACGTACAAAAAAAGAAAATATGCAGTCTTTTTGGACGCCATCAGCAAAAAATAGTACTGTTTCCGTCAATTACGTGATCAATTATATTTTTTAGTTTTTATCTTTTAATATTTTTTTACACATATTTTAGTACAAGGACAAATATTTTTGTAAATCTGCTCGTACCATTTCCCTACTACCTCATTTTTTTTCTAGACGATCTAAGTGGTACGCCATAGTCAAAAAACATTCAGCTATGAGTGTCAACTTTTAGCGAAGAAACTCTTAGAGGTTATTTCTATATTTTGTAATTCTAAATTATTAATTAGCAATATAGTATGTATTTTTCTGACCTTTAAGTAAGTACTTATCTATTTTTCATATATGTTTTCCACTTTTAGGTCAATTCTAACACTACTTGATTAAAACTCAATTCATTCTAGAACCTGGAAAAGCGTTCATTAGAAATTTGTTTATGATGTCCGTTAAATGGTTTCGATATACATTATTATCCGCCTAATTATAGGCTATTCCTTTGACTTAATCTATTTTGGATTAAATCATTAATAATGATTAATTAATCTGTGGTTAACGATAGGAAGCGACTTGACGCCGAGACCCTCGTTCCTACAATGATGGAAAGCAGACACATGCCATGATAAGGGATATCATGACCCGAAAAGAGGCCAAGGAACGCGCGAGGCCCCCCAGTCGTACCTGATGTGATGTTTTCGTAGACGATTCTTGGTATAAAAGCCAGACCCTTCACCAAGAAAAACAGTAGCACCTTTATGATATTTTTGAATGAACGACTGATTAGTCGTATACGTTTAAGCCGTGTGTGGAGTGTACTTATTCTTACATAAAATATGGAATCAGCGAGAACAAGTAATCCGAAGTGTCTTATTTGTGAAAAGTTCTAAGGAAGGTTCCAGTGACATCAAAGCAGGTAACATTACCAGCGCCTATAGACGAGTACTTCGAACTTTTTGACAAAAGGGTATCTATCGGTGATATACATGGAAACTGTTGCGCCACAAGCCTAAAAAGAAGAAAAAGTGAGACTGTTGTTGAAGCGAACCACGATAATATAACAGCGTTGGCTGAAAATCCTCAGTCAGGTTTATCAGAGCCCAGTTCACCTGAATCCACTACTGGTGTATCTCCACCAAGCATAAATGATCCAGCAGTACAAATTAGAGTACAGTCCCACAGTTCACTGATATTGATATTACTATTATTAATATTTATTCGATCTCTACGAATCTTCAAGCTAGTGAACTTCGAAGCATAATGGAAACTTATTGGTCGAATGTAGCACCACACAATTCGATCAACTTAATCAGTATGCATTTGCATATGAGCAAATTCGTATTTATACCGGTCTCACTATCACTGAGCTCACACACATGTTGACATTAATTAGACATTAAGTTGAAGTCATACTGTCTTACAGGCGCTTATAGTGTTTCGAACGGAAAACTGAAATAAACTAATATCATTCCTTCAGTTAGACTGAGAACAACCTATTTCCGACTCCCCATCATCAGTTATGCAGGCTTTTGGTAATGCAGCGGCTGATAGAAGTGACCTTATTGAAAACCATACCACGGTTCTTGCAAGGGAACTGCATAATACTACTAACAAGCTCGTGTTAATTTGTGATAGTATATATGCACGTCATCAAAAAAGGTCCATATCTTTCCAATATAAATGATGAAAATATCATGAAAGAAGGCTTATACAAATTGATGACAGCGGGAGATATTTTCGTGCCGGACCGAGATTTTTTCGTGATGTGAAAACTTATTTAGAAGATAATGGCTTTCAAGCGCTAATACCCAGATTTAAAAGGTAAGTGAAAACAACAACTGCGGAATCTGGGTTGGTAAAAGATCCGTTAGCCTGTTGAATCAGTACATAGTAATTCCAGTTTCAGGTAGTAGGGAAATGGTAAGAGAAGATTTACAAAAAATTTGGTTATTGTACTAAAGCGGCTACTTTGTCAAAAAAGTATTAAAGAATAAAAATTAAAAAAAAATTGATCACGTGGTCGATGGAAATAGAAATATTTTTTTGCTGATAGCGTCAAAAAAACTGCATATTTTCGTTTTTTATTCGTTCCGATCGAACAACCCAATCGTGAAAGAAAAATGTTCCAAAGAAATTTTGGTTTTTATTTTTTTTACTCGAAGACAGTTCAATATTCACAGCTGTCCCGTTACTTATCCCCATACTTATCCGGCTACGGCCTTTTGACTGTACAAGTATTATGTTTAACAACTATCATAATACAAAATATATTGCTTATTAGTATTGATTACTGCAGTATTTTGTTTCTACTATCTTACCACGTATGTAAATATGAATATTCTAGTTCTAGAAAAAGCGTCTACGCAATTTTAGTCCTACACCACTAAAAGTAATAATATTAAGTTTAATTCAATATCTTCCATCTCTTTGAGAGCATTCATTATCCTGCTCTCACACATTTCTTACTGACGACCACTCGAGTTTAATATATTATTTCAGTTTGGTTTTAGACTAAAGCGAGGGATCAATTTAAATACCACCCTCATTAAATACACTATCTTCGGGCAAACTCCGGAAGCCGCTTCCAATTGGGATCTTCTATCTCGATAAATGTTCAGCATTCCATTTTCTCATTGGTCCAGTTTCGTCTACTTTTCTTCCATCCGTTAAGTTTTTGTTCCTCGTTTCTGTTTGCCTTTAATTTGGAAAGTATGTAAATGTTGAATACGAACCTAAATTAAAAGCCGGAGAAAACATCTTTCCGAAATACTCAGTGGATGTCGCTAGGGAGGATCGACGTATAATTTTTCGTTTTGCACAAATACGTATTAATATTAATTGAAATCAGCATTGCTGGTATTATTTGCCCTGGATTTTTTGTTCGGGCGCGAATGTTGCACTAATTCCTGATGATATGCTCCAGTTTTGCGGCAAATTATTAGGAAGTTTTCAACAAAATTCCGGGAAACAGTCGCTTTTGTTTTGAGGTAAAGTTTAACAAAACAATAAAAACATTTTATATAAATTAAGGTTTCATTTATTTTATTCATTTAAGATGTGCTTTTATAGGTGCACGTTACCGCATTTTACCGTTCGCGTATGTCGTTAGAGCACGTCACTTACATTAAAACAAATGCTACTACGGAGACTGGCTTTCAATTGTGTCCGATTCTTTCAGCCCGCTACTAGAAGATCATATATCACTACAAACAACATAAGTCATTGTAGAAGAAATATCAGGAACTGCTGCCTTTCGGAACTGAAGTACTGGGCTAGCAGATATTATTTATGTGAGAGGGCTGCAATTTTATAGTTTGTCATAACGAATATTTTCGAAGTTTCTACGCCAGGAAATATGACCCACTAAATTTTGCTTGTTCGCTTTTTTTTCAGAAGTCCGAAATCTTGTTCTTCATTTTTTATTCCCTGCTACAATGTCGGAACGGCTAGGAAGGGGAGCGTTATAACGTCCTATATGTGTAGTAATAAACATCTTCCGCTTTTTCTTCTTATGTGTGTGGGGGGAAGGATTCAAGGGGATTATCGCTAATCGGAAAAGGATGTAGTCGTTCTCTTTCCCGGCTGAACAGCAGGATGCCGCTCTAAAAATACATTTATATCAGTGACGGTTCAGGGTCGTTCCGAAGGGGATGAATAATCGTTTCGTATAATTCACCTCCAATAATTGTTGTGATCGAGAAAGCTTGTAATAAAAGGGATCACAAAATATAAACGGGCTCGTAACGAATACTGCATTAGTTTTAATTGGGTAAGTACTGTATGTACGGTAGGTATAGTCCTTATTCATTCCAACAAAGACAGAATCAGCAATTTTTATGCACTTAGTTTTTTCTGTGAGTTTTGTGGAAATAAAATTCTATGCAGTATAACATTTCTGACGAATTCTGAGTTTCATAGCTATCACAGCTTTAATTTCCTCAGCTACTGTAATTATCTACTGGACACTTTAATAATTTTAAATCTACAGATGTAGTAATACGGTGAAGTGCTAATTTTCACAATCCTCGCGATATTTATAATTAGGCCACGTGTAGCAAGCAAAGTAATTTAAAGTTAATTTTAACTTTGCATTGGTTAGATTTTATGTGCTGTGTGTAAAGGCATGCGTCTTTAGTGATCTGTCAGTCACGATTATGAGGGGGTTAGGTGGAGTTCTTCCACAGTTTAGAACATTTATTGTGTAGGTCGATTTTATTTGAAAATGGATTGGGTCCATTGAACAGGATAGATTGTTCTTAAATACTTCAGTAAATTGTTTTTCTATCGATGCTGCGTAAAGAAATGGAAATATCACAACGATCAAATTGAAAAATGAAGCATTCAAGACGTTATGAATGACTACAACTAGTGGAACAGGATCAGGAAGATTCAAATGACTGACTCTATGTTGGGTCCTCTACAAAAGATGGATAGCTATTTGGTGCAACTGTTTTAATTACTTGCCCAAGGAGCAATTACTACGTAACCTATACGCTATAACAATACAGGTGTCTACTGAATAGTCTATGAAAATAAAAGAGGTTAAAGCTAATGGCATGGAAACATAAATTCCAAAAAATGAATACTTTATGTCCACGCAGTAACGAGAAAATAATATTTTTCAATTTCATGTCCGGACCTGTTGTTCGAGCGCAACGCATAAATGGATGGGCAACACAGGCAGAACGTTGAGTTATTTACAGGCATTCGTTGTCTTATGTGTACATTATGGCAAGTTATACGAGTACTGAGTACATGGGCATAATTTTAATCTACAGAGAAACAGGATAAAATCTTTTACGGCACCCTTATTACGTACTCGAAATCCAACGTTCATCAGACAATGATTTTCCTTGACGGGTTACCTGTTGTGAATGGTTTCGTCAAACCGAAGCTCGTCTTCCAAATCTTCGATCCGTGATCCTGTTTACCGATGACTACTGCTTCACAAAAAATGGTGTGCTGAATTACCATAATATTTATGACTGGGCCGATAAAAACACACAAGATATGTATCCATCAGAGTTCATTCCAACATAGGACATCAATAAATGTATGGGGCGGAATATTGGGCGATCATTTATTTGCGCCACATGTGCTTCCTTAAAAATTAAATGCGGTAGATCATTTAAATTGTCTGCAAAATACGTTACCCGATTACTTGGATGACATACGACTACATATACGACGGCAAATGTAGTTCATGCACGATGGGGCATCTCCAAATGTTGCCTGACTTGTATGGGAACATTTAAACCACGCATTTGCACATTGGATAGGCCGAGAAAGAACGATTCTGCGCCAGCACGAAGTCCCGATTTGAATCTGTTGGACTTTTTCCTGTGAGGGTACATGGAAAACTTGGTTTATGATTGTCGACGGGGAATTTTAGACGTCGAGGCTCTTGTAGACCGTGTTGTCACAGCGGCCCAGCTTATGATAAGTTTTCCCGTCGCACAGAAGCGTGCATCCGGAGCTCGTGATAGTAATTGCGGACATTAGTACTTAAGCTTTTGTCCTGTTTCTCACCAAATAGTCCTCTTCAAGACTACCACAAATTATTTGAAAAGAAGACTATTAACTACGAACGCGATCCCAAATAGTAAATTATTAATTACCAGATCATTAGGTAATAATACGTCGTACTTTAATATTGAAATTTTCTATAACGAAAAAAAACAAAAACACCTGATTCCTACGAAAAAAACAGATCGAAATGAACAAAATCTGTAGTAAATGTGCCACCTTGTTATAAATAGAATATTTGTGAAAAGACCACATGTGCAATTCATAGAACAGCAAAGCTGTTTCGTAAACAAATGCATTCCTAGAGTACAATAAACATTTATTTATATCATTCGACTTGATAAAAAATATCTGTTTACGTTTATTAGAAATTTTTGCAGCTTCCCTTTTTTTCTTGTACACACGTGTCAGGCCCGGATTCAACAAAATTTATTTAACAATATTTGGTAATCATTAAAGGAAAAATTATTTTAATATATAGATCTTTTTAGATTGAATTTTCTTGTGATATTAGTTTTATACTGTGTATTTTTTCGACACTATTCGTTTGACACCCTGTATAATTATTTCAGTTCATAATATTATACAAAAGCAATCCACACATCAAACGATATCAGTATTACCTAACAACAAAAGTCTACGTGTTAAATTTAGAGTATACCTCCCTATTGTTTGCTTAGACATTAGTGTTAAAAACTTTTAAGTTGTTTTTGAATTTAAAAAGTTGTCTGCCTGCGTTTGGTATAGAGTAATACATTTTTGTGCATTGCTAGACTCAATTTGTGGAAAAAATCATTGTAATTCTGGTTAATAAAAACTGCATGCTCTAACGGACCTAAAACAAATAATCTAGATAAGGAAAGTATAATGATGGACTCTAACAATAGGTTAACAAAAATATCTCGATCACAAATTAAGAACTGCTGTCTCGCAAGCTAATCAATTTCAAAAATACGTTCCCCTTTCACTAAAGTTGGTAAGAAGATCACACCCTACAGAAATATGTTGTAAACAATAACACGTCAAGTATCTGGCCAGGTGTTTAACATTTGATCTCCCCGAGAGCTTACAGGCCATCTCACACTACCTTGCACTCCACTCATTTGAACCTTCTTAAACTGTTAATAGTATCTTCTATTGATGTGAAGAGATTTAGCTGTCAAATACAAAAATTCTCTACACGATGTTGATTACTTCCAGTCCCACACCGGCTTATGCCATCAAAGATGAGTCATCAACAAATTAAATTGTGTAACTTGTGTTTATGCTAATTTGATTTCAGGAAAAAAAACAATAATTTGATAGATTTCCACTTAAATGGATGTGAGTCTTTAGAGTAAAAGATTTCCGCACTATTAAATTCATGGCTTGCTTTTTTGTGATATAGGTATCTAAAAACTGACAGCTACATGTTTTGATTTAAAGGACTTCATATTTTAGAAAACCCCCATTTCGAACAAAGCTTTAAAAAAATTTATACTTTCAACAGTATCCAGCATATCGCTTCTTATATAGAATTTTTAGATTTAGAACCCTCTTACTTGACGGGGACGCCACTGCCTTTATACGCTTTAGTCGAACTATATCGTTTCTTTCTCCTTTTCATTACATTCCTTCCGCTTTTGGGCAAGAGAGATTCCCATTGAAGAGAAAGCATTTTGCGAAATTGAAGTAGTAAGCGAAAGTGTATGAAGCCAGGGGAAAAAGTTGTTTCCAATTTTTTTTTCTTCCGCCCTTATTATATATTGATATTATTTGTGGATATTGTGCGCGATTTGATCAAGTTTCCGAACTTGTGTGCCCTATTGGAAAGTCGGGCGAGCTGTATTATGGTGAAGTGAAGCTGAACTTGTGCAGAATAGCTGGGTCCGTGGATGGAACGAAGGGGGTGTGTTTCGTTTTATTTGCGCACTATTCTTTGCAAAGCGTCTTTTCTGATCGTATACGCATAATATGCTTTAGTTTATTGGCTGACTATACGACAGAAGGAAATATGTTCCCTTTGTCAAAAGATGATGAAAATTTCTAGCTATTGTCGTCGAGAAAATATACGGATGCTTTTCCGTAAAAACAAATGTTTCCTTGGAGAATGACGCTAAAATTACTATTTTATGGTTATGCGAGTATTTCTGAATGTTTGTACGAATATACGAATATAAGTTGATGCAGTAACAGTACCTGAAGATGTTGGGAACTGACGATTAAAAGAATTGCAATTGTTCTGCACTTTATTAGATTTTGCATACGAAAAAGGTTTAGACTTTCGTTTCAGAAGTTGTGCGTGATATGTATAAAATGTTTGACATAGATGTTAGGAGGGTACTAAATGTAGCCAAAAAAAAATGTATACTTTCATATTTTTTATTCAGATGGAGAGAAGACTAATTGCAGAGTTCTCAACTGTTAAGGAATACTATTCTTATGCTCTACCTTGCTAGCTGTCACGTGAGGTTCACTCAGAGCGGTTACCTAGATATGTACCAAATTACATCGATTAGAGAAGTAAGGGAAGTATTTCAAGCTGTACCTCGACTAACAAATATATGTAATAATAAATAACATAATAATAAACAATACGGATTTACTCCTGTATGTTTATAAAAAAATTGTAGCCATAAACTTTGGGCGACTGCTCTCGACAGCCAGACTTCCCGTTCCTATACAGGGTTTTCCACGTAACCCGTTCCTTAGAAGTTTTCTGCATTAACGTCTTAGGGCAGTTCTGAAAATTTGTAAAGCGTAATGTTGCTACTTGGTGAGTCAAACTAAAATGTTTACACTCATGAATCACTTCCGGTTACACCGGAAATCATAACCAACTTTGATATTTCAAATCAAATGTCATATTTTTTATTGCTTTTTTAGATTCTTTATGAGGTATTATAACATTTTGTATTAAGGTTCCTTATGTGAAAAATTATCCGTTTTTGAATTATTTTGATTTTTGTGAATTTTTTTACCTTTTCAAAGGACCTTTTAAAATCACATATCTAAGCCGTGAATGAACCGAATTGCTTCATATTTATGTTGAAGGTGGCAAAAGGTAGAAGAGACTGTTTAACGTGTAACAGTTAATAAATCTCTTACAGGGTGTTCCCAACTTATTATTTAAGTAATTTTCAAATAAGGAAAATCGAACACCCTGTATATGAATACACCATACTAAGTAAATAAATATTATGCATCGAACAGCTGTAGGTGTACCTATGTCTATCTGTCATAGTTTTAGAGTTATTGGCAATTATTTGTTTAAATTGAACATTATTAGTAGTGAGCCTTGGAAAATAAATTCTAAATAGTTTTGGAATTAGACACATTGTATTAACTAGCTATTATTAAACAAAATAACAAATATACATTAACAACAACATCAACAAGAAAGAAAATTAAATAAAAATAACAAATTAAAGTCAAACAATGCGTTCCCAATTATATACTATAAATGTTCAAAATGATCTCCGTTCCGATCTAAGCAGAGCATAATTCTTCTTCGTAACTTTGTTGTAGTGGCTTTTCTTACATTGTCGGCGTTCAAGTTTCGAAAACTGTCCCGTACTCTATTTATGTCTTCTCTATTTTACACAGAAGACGCGTAAACTTCATTTTTTATTTGACCCTATAAATAAAAATCAAGGGGAGTCAAATCGGGGGATCTGGGTGGCCAGCACCAAGGTCCGTTTCGGCCGATCCACCTATCCTCAGAAATATGGGTTACTTCTTGATATACATCTTGCGAAGAATGAACGGCCGCTCCATCCATTTGAAACCAACATTGCCGTATCAGATTCCATGGTAAGCTATTCAAAATTTGCACTAGTACTTCCCTTAGCAGTTGTAGATACCTTTTGCCGGCTTCAACATAAATATGAAGCAATTCGGTTCATTCACGGCTTAGATATGTGATTTTAAAAGGTCCTTTGAAAAGGTAAAAAATTTCGCAAAAATCAAAATAATTCAAAAACGGTTAATTTTTGATATAAGGAACCTTAATACAAAATGTTATAACACCTCATAAGGAATCTAAAAAAGCAATAAAAAATATGACATTTGATTTGAAATATCAAAGTTGGTTATGATTTTCGGTGTAACCGGAAATGATTCATGAGTGTAAACATTTTAGTTTGACTTACCAAGTAGCAACATTACGCTTTACAAATTTTCAGAACTGCCCTAAGACGTTAACACAGAAAACTTCTAACGAACGGGTTACGTGGAAAACCCTGTACATATATCTAACCCACGATCAGCACGCGTTTTTTTTTGTACGAGTAGAACATTCCACCCAGAAAGCGCTATGTTAGATAAAAATAGGATGCGGAGACCGACATGCAATCGCAAAACTCCGAGGTCAGATTTCCACCATCTGTGACGACAGAAGCGACTTTCTTACTGAATAAAAAATGTACGTGGAAAAGCAACTATTTTTTGATTTTACTTTACATTTAAGATCTCGATAGATGACTTCCCACAGGTAGTACGCTACCTATGTAGAAGCAACATTCATCATAACAACATAATATGAAATCTTCAATGCAATACAGAATTACCAATAAAATCTGTAGTTATGTTGTACTTGGATACAAACAATAAACCAATATTTTAGGAAATGATCCGTTAAAAAGCTTGAAATACGAAAATAACTAAGTTACGTATTCTAATCTGTTCAAACCTACAAAATAGTAATTTCTGGTGTTTTTGAAAGATTTTTTAATGAAAAACTATAAGAGATAAAGATTCTAATCTTGGGTCATTGCTTTTGCGTCTAATATCAATGGAAGTTAAGTTCTAATTTTGCCAAAATGAATACATATTAATATATAATTGCCACAAACTATCTTTTTGCATTCGAAGTCACTTAATAAATGTTAAATTTAGTATTTAGTTTCTAAGATTCCAGATAACTGCTTGTGAATAGATACAAATTTTCTATCACTAAAATAAAAAAAGAAGTCATGTTCGGTTTTATAAAATTAAACAGCAAAACCACAACATAGAGAGTCGTTGCTCATCATTAACCATTCAGTGGTTGATATTAATTGAACATTTGCTACTGTAATGAACATTTTTTGTTCTTTCATTATCTGTCGATTTCCTCCATTTACTACTAATTTTTACACCATCAGCAAATACCTACCTCGCTTCTTTAATTTCTGACAAACGGTGTGTTGATGGATAGATACTATATTAGTGCTGCTGAACATAAGTATTTGCATACGTCAATTTCACATATAAAAATAATACAATGAGTTAAAAATACGTATACACACAATGTCATAAAATAGAAGAGCAAAGAACAATTTGAAAACACTAAATCTAGCATTAATGGCTCGCATTGATATATTCTGCAAACGACTAGTATGCAGGTATGTGTTACTTATTAGAAACTGCTTCAACTGCGCTCTAAACACAGATATTATCGTGTTTCCGATATGAAGGGCGATTGCGTTAATTGTCTTGATTATGCTATAATGTGAACTAGTTTCATACAACTTAGTTTTATGCTTTGGCATTGAAAAACTGACATGATTTCTGGTAGTCATATTAGAATAAAAGTCTCCATTCCGTTTAAAGTAATGTTCGTTCATTTTCCAAAATACTATTAGCTCGTATATGTGTATGCAACGACGGTAGAGTCACTATATCAAGATCTCTAAATACATGAAGTTATCACACCAAAACGTAGTTTTTGAATGAAACTATTTATTCTAACGGTTAAAAACGTATCACTACAAAAAATAACTACACAAGACAACAAGGATAATAATTAAATAGTGTGCTCATCTACATATGTGACTCCTTTCCGCCAAATAATTTCTTGGCACAATCAGAGCATTCTTTCGATTAATTTCGATAATGTTAACGGGTGGCTGATTGAAGAAGTATGGACAGCAGAGAGGGTGCCATTGGCTTGGAAAAAAACAGTCATCATCCCAATAGACAAAAAAGGAGACATTACAGAATGTAACAACTATAGAGGCATAGCGTTGCTAGAAACGGTTTACAAAGTACTAGTGTCTGTAATAAAGCCAAGACTAGAGAGGCAGGCAGAAAGAATTATAGGGGAGTACCATTGTGGGTTCAGAAAAGCGAGATCAACTATGGACCAGATTTTCATGCTAAAACAAGTGTTAACGACATGTTACGAATACGAAATTCCAGCGCACATACTTTTCATCGATTTTAAAGCGGCGTATGATTCAGTAGACAGGAAGGAGCTAATTTCAGTATTGGAGAAACACCAAATTCCAGGCGAGCTAACTAGACTGGTGAAAATGACACCGCACCAGTCAGTAAGTAGTGTTGGAGTGGATGGCGCAGAATCGGAAAACGTTGAAGTTGGAAAAGAACTACGGCGAGGAGATCCATTATCAAAGCTATTGTTTAACACTGTTCTCGAGGAGAGAAATAGCAACATCAATAGACACGGGTCCCTGATTAATACAAATCACCACTGCCTGGCGTATGCGGACGATGTTGTGCTGATAGCTAGAAGCCTAAGAGAACTAGAATTAATAATAATAACAGGTCAACTAATAATAGAGGCAGAAGGCATAGGTCTAGCTATCAACGAAACGAAGAGCCAGTACATGCCCATCCAAAACAAGCACGCGAGTGGTGGACTAGAGGAAGTGGTGGTGCATGTAGAACCGGGGAGAATGGTAATGTTCAAAGAGGTAGACAGCTACATATATTTATTTGGGTACCCTAATTGACAACAAGTGTCGGGAGGAAGCTGAAATAAACCTAAGACTGGCAAAGGGAGTAAGTGCGCAGGGTCGTTACTCTCGGTCCTCAAATCTAAAGATCTGTCAAAAGAAATAAAGAAAAGGTTACCTATGTGTATAAAACAGTAGTAAGACTAACAACTATGATGTACGGCTGTGAGGGGTGGACCTTGACCAAGTCGCAACGACAAAGAATAGAAGTATGATTTATGGCCGGAAAAAAGACAGAAGAGGGATGGGAGAGGCGTTGAAATGCGGAAATTTACGAGCTCTTCAATGATTTAACAGTGGTACAAGTGGTAAAGGCGAAACGGCTTCAATGGTTGGGACATCTCGCTCGCATGCATGAGACAAGAATCGTCAGGGAAATAGCCCGGAAACTGCCAGACATCCGCAAGAGGAGCGGTAGGCCTAGGAGGAGGTGAAAGGAAGCTGTAATGGAGGACATCAAAGAAAAAGGAATCATAAATTGGAAAAATGAAAGCAATGGACAGACAAGAATGGAAACGCATCGCATGGCTATAGGCCTAAATGGCCTGGCAACGCCTGAATATATAATGTTAACTGGTCTATGTGTCTCCACGCTGTGCTTTGCAGTTGGTCCCATAATATTCTTGTACATGTAGGAGCCGATTGTCGAATTTGTCGATGGAGATGGCCCGATAAAAGCTCGATGGGGTTGATGATATCCCATTATATTCCATTTGATTGAGGCAATCACGGCATAATTTCAAGGTGCGTTTCGGATCATTATCCTGCTGAACCACGAAGTTTGCGCCGATTATGTGTGTTTGCGATGGAATAGCGTGCTCCTCCAAAATTTGTTAGTAGCGCTCTTTCTTTAATATCCTCTCGATTCGCACTAAATCCCCTACAGTAGTCCCAAAACACCCTCAAATCATGACCGAACCATGTTTAACTGTAGGCACTACTCCGGGTTCAGCTGATCGTTCTTCACCTGATCTCCGAAGAAATACTCTTCTTCGTGAACAAAAAACGTCAAATTTGAACACATCGGTCCACAATACACTTTCCCACTGTTCGATGGTCCAATCTTTATGTTCTCGTGCCCAATTTAACCGTTTAGTTCTTTTTTGCTTGCGTAACAAAGGCTTTTCTACAGCATTTCTTCCATTTAAACCAGCTTTCTTTCAGCGTCTCTTAACCGTGGTCAGACTAACTTTCTGGCGATTGACGTTCGCTTCGGTGGCAATTTTTGCCGTTGTTTTGCGGCGATTTCATCTACTGATTAAGACGATGTTACGATCTTCTGTCGGGGTTGTAGTTGTAGAACGTCCTGACCGTATTTTGTTTAACATACTGCCAGTACTTTTAAATACTTTAATATTCTAGTCTACTGTTCTCTGCGAGAGTTTTAGTAGTTTCGCAATCCCGAGATTACTTTTACCGGTTTTGTGGCAACTACATATCAGAGCATGGGTTTCAGTCCTGTATCTTAGTGGTAAAACTAAACTAATATGTCTTCGCTTTAGGGGCGCAATAATATAGATATTGATTTTTGAAGTTGGACCAGAAACGAGGCCTATGGAACCGGCAGTATCTCAAGTAATAATTCATAATGGTCTCAGGTACTGCAGAGAGTAATTGAGGGGTTTTAATATGTAGGTAGGCAGTGTGACAGACTGCACACTGAGGTCTCCCACTTACAATAGTGCGTAACTGTATTTCTCCTAGTAAAAAATAAATAAATATTGTTTCCAAAAACATTCTACTATTTTTGGCAGCAACAATTTAATTTATGCTTCCTAGATTGCACTAAATTGTACCTCAATAAAATTAATAGTACGAAAGTTAAAGAGAAACATTAACATATTACTGTAGACTAACCTGAATGTTACCAGAATTATAGGACTACGCAAAAATGTATGTAAAAAAGTTTTGAACATCCTTATAATACATTTAACAGTAATCTGTGAAAGGTAGCAATTCATTACGAAGAAAAAAAAATCTGGCTGTCCTCTAAGCGGAAATGGTTGACAGTGGCAGGACGCAAAGTGAAGGGGATGGATGTTAAAGTGAAAAAAACCGTAGGACAGAAAGCGAATAAGCACATAATCGCAAATGGAAGCGACGAAAAGTGCAAATGACCGCCCGAAGGATCGTCCGCATCATCTACTCCTTTTTTCCTTGCTTAAAGAGGCGACTCTTAATTTTTAATCTTCAATTAACATTGTCGAGTTCCTCGAGAGGGAGATATATTTTGAGTCCCAGTGCTTTATTGTACAAATTCAGCTCCTCTGATTACTGAAGTTGCGAACGGAAAGTTTTTCAATAAAACTTTTTTCTAATTACCTTATAAAATAAATAGCATCTTTCCATTCTTTTGTCTGTATGCTTACTTCAGTGTTGGTCGTCGTTTTGTTGTTGTTTTTCCCATTTTCTCACGTCTCAATAACCTCGTCTAGATAAAGAGTTTTCAGGTGTTTTCTTGGAATTTAAGCCAAAATGATGGGACAGCGAAAACGTTCTCATTCGGGATTAATTCAGTTTAAAACTTTTTAAAAAAGTCTCTTAAACACCTAATAATTTTTTACGAAATAGAGACTATATTAGGGAGAAAATTGCTCTGTGTATGTATAGTGAAAAATTGTATTTTTAGATGATGTACTAGACATTTTTGAAATAAACGTAAACTTTTCAAATCAAAGAACTCTTCATATTAAAATTGTCAATGAGTAATAAAAGCTATGAAATATCTCATACAGTTTTTAGTTAATACTATTGCGTATTTTATGCTACTAAGAAGAACACGGTATTGGATTAGTCTCTTATTTTTACTTTCGATGTAGTCTCCGCAAGGATGATGCTGCAGTCTCTTAAAGTCGTCGGAAAAGTAAGATGTTTCGGAATCTACAAGATAACTATGTATAGCGGTGATAATTTCGTCATTTGAGACAATCTATTCTCTGCCAGCGATTTTTTCCGGTTTGGGAATAGGAAGAAGTCGCTGGGGTCCAGGTCCGGTGGATATGGAGAATGAGAGACTAATTCGTAGCACAACTCATTCAATTTGAACACCACTATGGGGAATGAATGACGCAGTGGATTGTCATGGTGGAAAAACATCTGGAGGAACCCAAAAGCTGGTCTCCATAACCTTTCCAGTCGATGGAACGATCTTTGATTTCATCGGAGCCGATTCGGCCGAAAAGTCCACTGTTTTGATTGTATCTTGGTGTCCCGCATGTAGTGATAGAATGCAAGTCTCATCCACGGTTACGAAAGGCATGAAAAAATCTCTGGAATTGCGTTTAATCCCGACCAGACACTTACCCGAAACGACAACCCGATTTCGCTTTGCCCCAGTGTGAGCATCACGCCGAAGGCTTTGTCATACCCAACATTTCGTGTAGGATGTGGTTAAGGCGTTCGTATCAGATGTTTGTTATTTCTGCTATCTCCCTCAAATTGAATCGGCGATCGGCTAACACAACATCATGAATTTTGTCGACCACTTCATCATTGGTAGCGGTTTCTGAACATTCACTAGTGAGTCGTCACTTGTGCTTGTGCGGTGTCGTTTGAACCCACTCATCCAGAAGCTTATGGCTTGAAACTGATGAAGTCGATCCACCATGAACCTATAGCAAAATATTTCAAATTTCTGTGGCCGTTTTCCCAGTCATCCAGAAGTGTCACTGAATGAAATTCGAAACATTCCAGGTCGTTCTCGTAACCATCGTATTGTTTCAGCCATTAAAAATCGTGCAAATCTTGTTTGTTTCCTAACAACTTCTGCGGTACTCCCTAGTGTTAATGCAATGCATAAATAATCTATCAATTATTTGTATGGGCAATATGAAAGCAATATATCAAAACGCCATACAAATTGTGCTTACACTTTTTGTACTTTCATTTCCATTCAGAGCACATTTTCGATAAAATTCCTGCAATGCGCTCGATAAATTTCGTACGTAGAGCATGCATCTGCTTCCTTTTTTTGCCGGCTATAATTTAAGAACAATAGAACTTTCCTTACTTCGCTCCTCGTAAACTTAAAATCCTGATTCGCCCGCACCTGTTTCAGCGAAATGAGTTTTCGGATTCGATGCTCATAAATAACGAGCCATATTTATCGAGCAGACCTCGCGACGTGAACGAGATGATTATGGCAGGGAAAATAATCGAAAATTGCGGAAAGAACTTTCTAATAGACATCGAGAGGGCGACCATTTTTATCTTCATCGGAGCCATCATGGAGACCTAATTGAGGAAGAGCCGTTTCCTACGTCCTAATGGGCTTTAAAAGACGATTGATTCCGTTGAAATTTTGAAATAGGCGAGTATGAGAGATTTATGTCCGTCAGAGTTTTTGCTGTTTGGCGAACGTTTTAAGTGGAACGTATATTGAACTATTTCACATTCATCTTCTTCTTGATCTTACTACACATAATACAGAGAAAGTTTAAAAACAGAATTTATTATTTAGTATTATATTTTGCAATTTTTGCTAGAGATGTGTTATCACGTCCCTCAAATTCTAGTTAATTCTAAGCCACTTTGAGTGAGTTTTGAGTATGCCAAATATAGTCCAAGTTTTAGTACTTCTAGTTCTTGCCTCGTTTCTTTTTGTTCATTTTTGTCTCGTTCTGTTTTTGTTCTTGTCTTGCCTTTTCCTGTAATTTTCTTATCCTTTCCTGTAATTTTGTCATTCTTTCCACGTTCTCCTTTTGTTTTTGTCTGCCATTCCCTCCTTTTTAACTCCATTTTTACGTCACAAAAGATCTTTTTTCTATCAACTTATATTCCTTTTCCTTTCAAAGCTTTTATACGGTAAGTATGCAACAATTAACTTCAGGAACAGTATGGTCTAAATCGAAATTGACAATTAATAACATGAAATTGCTAGCAATTTTGGGAGATTAATGTTTCAATTTTGGTTTGTGGCGGAGAAGATTTAGACCTTTACGAAAAACGTATATATGGTTCAGTTTTCAAGCGCCAGCTACATTTCAGTTTGAGGAGGTACAGTTGTAAAAGATGATGTTAGGTCTGGTCAAAAAATGCTCCCATCGAGTACTGAATTGAATAATTAAAATCTGTGGATAATGTTTCGTGGAGCCATTATTGATAACGCGAAAAACTTGCTAATTTTCAAACTATCTTTAGGCTGGGTTCAGTTTTTTTAAGAATTTAGATTTTGTCTGATTTCAGAAGTAATATCACCTTCCTGTTTACATACGAATAGAAAGATTGAGTGAAAATACAATGTCGTTGGACACCTAAACAATCGTAATGAATTACGAAATATTGCTTGAACTTTTACGTCAAAGCCCCATACCAAACAATCTGCAATGCACTGCAAGTATTAACTTTGTTAGACAAAATTGAAAATTGTGTACTTAGACATTAAAACGTTCAGTTGAAAGTGAAGTCTTTACTTCCAAAATAAGAAGTATAACTTACTAGCTTGTAGCTTATAGCTTACCAGTTGTTAGGTCACAGCCCATTAATGGTACTTGCTAACGGAACCTTGACTCTGTCTGCAGTCAGCTTGAATAGTTTGGTTTAAAGGTTGCCTAACAATTAATTATACGAACTACTAAGATATAGATAACATTTTATTGTTGGCTACCAAATATTTGGATATCAATTGCATTAGTTATATATAGATAGATCATTGTTAACTTTGATTATAGTTTGCCAATAAACTAAGCACTTACTACTAAATCAAAGATAATAGAATAAATACATAGTATTCAAAAGAATGTTTCATTTTCTCATAAGTACGAATGCTTGTTTTGTATAATTATCACAATGAGTACTGTAAAGGAAGTCTGCCGAACGAGCAATATTTCAATTACTAGAGGGTATAACTAATGGAATAAATAAAGATATTACTGTTTCCGTTTTTACGAATTTGAGCAAGGCATTTGATTGCACCACTCATAAATTATTTCTACGCAAGATTGAGTCTTTTGGATTCCGTGAGGAGTTGTTGGACTGAATTACATCATATCTGTACGGAAGAAGCAGTACATAATTTCATATAAAGCTAATAGAAACCAGGTGAAGTCTGAGTGGACAAGAGTTCCGATCAATGTTCCCAAAGGCTGAATTTTGGGACCTTTATTTATTTATTGTACATCAATGATCTGCCGAATACCGTTGACAGTTTGGACCAT